>CAHIKZ030001868.1:4347500-4396724 GCA_903632075.3 Acanthosepion pharaonis
TAAATGGTGTTAATATGCTGTCTAAGTAGTCCACCACTAGCAGTTGTTGCCTCTGGCTAGTATTTTATTTTGTTGATGCTATAAAGATTACCATTTCATTTCCAACCTCTGTTTTGGTTTTCCTCGTTCAGTAACCCTTTCTAGGTTACAACAAAACTCAACTTAGATTTTCAAAAGTTTAAATGCAATTTCAAACTATATTTCTTTTTTTTCGTAATTCCTCTTCTTTTACTGATTTCTCTCCTTAACAAGGTTTATTTTTGTTGTTTTTCTTATATTCATTCACACTCAGTAAATCCTTGTGCCGTCATTATCATATTTGGGGTGTACTGATTAAAAAAAAAATGAATAGATTATTTCAGTTCTTCAACTGAATAAACGGGTTAAATTGTTCTTCCGGACCATTGTGTGGAACAGAATATGTGAATGAATAAACATCAAAACAGAAAAAAATGAGCTTGATTGTTCCCATAACTTTTAATAGAAACTGACAATTTTTCAATTTAGGAAAAAAAAAAATGCTTACAAACCAAATTATTTGAGTTTTCTTTTTCTTTTTGTGGACAGTATGTCTTCAAAATAAACACGAGTTGTTTTCTCTTGTTTGAAACTATAGTTCACAAGCTTCGATAAAGAGAAAATTGATTAAGTCAATTCGTAAAACATCTCTTTTCACATGCTAAATAGAAACAGTCGGAAAATCGACATGAAATTCCACACACAGCGGAAACGCAGAGAGATAAAACACACACGCGCACACACACACACACACATATATATATATATATATGTATATATAATTTATATACATCTACATATTGTATATGCGCAGTACTTATTGGAAAGCGCTCAATATCAATGGCAGAACTAACATATTCAGTTGTATGGATATGAGTTTGTAACGCTGAGTTTCAGGTTTATGATCATCGGACAAACATGATCGCAAAAGCGTGAAACCCAGGGTTACAAACGCATATCTATACAACTGAATCACTCTCTCTCTCTCTCTCTCTCTCTCTCTCTATATATATATATATATATATATATATATATATATATATATATATATATATATATATATATATATTAGTTGTTGCAAAAATAATGATGTAAGAATGTCGTTTTTTGACGTTAAAAAATACGTCAAATAACGACTTTATTACGTCATTATTTTTGCACCAACCTAATATTTCAGTTTAATTGATTGTGTGCGTTGTGTGTATGTTTTTAGTGTTATGGACATGTTTTATTTTCCGAACACTGCACATTGTGGCCGTGTTCGAGGTTAATATTATTAATTCTTGGCCTTTTCTTTTTTACTATTAAGGCTTCCATTATTTTTAATCTTTTTTTTACCTGTGGATGCTTGTATTTTCTACTATGTTTTTTTTTCGAGTGGAGTCTGGTTAGTTTGTGTATGCCGTTAAATGGCTTCTAATTGAGCTGTGATCAGACAGGTGTAACGTAAGGCGTCTGGTTAGGAATGTAGTTGTGAGACCAATGTAATTAGTTATGAATTCGCTTTGATCAGGAATACAATTCCTTAAAGGGCATTTGAACTCGTAATGGTCGTTCGTTGTAATTTTGACTTTGGTGGTGTGTTGTTATTTTTCAGGAGAAGGTGAGCTGAAATAAACACACAAGAAAAAATAAATACAAATCTTAACTGTAGTGCCTTGTCTGGCGTTTTTAATTAACACACACACACACACACACACACACACATATATATATATATATATATATATATATATATATATATATATATATATATAAGCATTTCACCCCAAGCAAGGTGGGATGCTTTTAGCACGCAAGGGGTTACAGACTGGGAGGGAGTGTAAAGAGGTGTGATAGAGGAAAGGATGAAGAGGGGGACAGGCAATTGATCAAGGTATCTGGAGATGTCAATTGATTTTACATTTGAATAATTGAAGAATATAACTATCAAGGAAACAAGTAATAGGAGGGAAATTCCACAGACGAGAAGTACGAGATATGTAGCAATTGGAGTAGAAGAGACGGCTACATTTAACTGTTTCAACAGTGAAAGGGTGGGACCGAGATGCCAGCCTATTAGTACGTTCAAGTTCATGCAGTCTGGGAACCAGTGAAAAGTAGCTCGTCGGAGCAGTTACGTGAAATTATTTGTAGAAAAGACAGAGGGAGACGACGGTACAGGTATGAGAGAGCGACTGTAGACGACAAGATACCAGATCAGGACCAACCACATTGCATATCCGTCTCTGGCAGCAGTATTCCATGCGTATTTATTGTATTATTGTATTGATGCGGCATTCACCCTGGGCGGATTGAGCCGGCTTCTTCCTGTTGTGAGAAGAAGATTCTTGGGATAAATTACAGAAGTAGGGTACCCAGGCCTACTCGAATAACGTTCTTGCTTGCCGCGGGATTCCCACAGACGCAGAAACAGGAACGACCAGAAGCCGCCGGTTGTCGATGCAGACGCTCCTTGGATTTTCACCAGAGCCCTTGCTAGCCGGCGTGTGTGTCAGACATGTCTGCCTTGGGTGGCCCTACCAGGAACGAAGTTCCGGGCGGCATAGCTCTGACACTACCGTTTACACCCCCCCCCCACCAACTGTGAGGTAAGGGTTGGACTTTGGGGGCTTACAGTACTAGGTGTTCCCAAGCGGTCCCCCATCTAAGTACTGACCTGGCTCTACGATGCTTAACTTCGGTGATCGAACGAGAACCTGTGTTTTCAGCGTGATTTGACCGTATGAAAGGGCGAATGGTTGATTTATAGATTGGAACGATGCATTGGGCGAGAAAACTTTCTGGCGCGACCCAGAGAAACAACGTTCCTTACGGTGGATGACGCTATGTATGTAGGCAAAGGTCCAATATGTTTCGTTGAATATGACAGACAAGGAAAATTTGCTGTATATTTTATTTAGTTTTTCTAATATTCTGTAATTTTTCCATTTGATGGGCATTAATGAGATGTAAAAATAAAAGCGTTGGTTAGATCCAGTGACAGGACCCAAAGAGTGTGATTTCAATATCCGGTTCAGGCAGTGGAGAACTTTCAGAAGGAAATTCGCAGGAGATAACAGGAGATAATAATTGACATCCATCAAACATGGCGCGTGGAACTAGAACAGTCTACCCCAGTGAGTGAAATAAAGGGTTCAGTTCGAAATTCCAACTACCTTAAGAAGGCCGGAGCGTACAACGGCCGAACCGTTGTGATAAATATGGCGACAAAGATGAGGACAATAGTCCGAATAATGTAAATAATGTACATAATACCTCATCTCTGAAATATAGACAAATATCTGAAAATACAACAAAAATATTCTGGATGATTTTAGCAGGTTCTAAAACCATTCATGTGTGACAGTTTATGCTTACTTTCAAAGTGCAGGGATAAGTTTATCACAGAATTGGAGAACTTAAATCACCACCTAATAAAGAACATTTATGTTTGCATAGATACATTGTTAGTAACAGGAGGCAGCAAGCTGAGAAAAGTGTTTAAGTAAACAAGGACAAAAATATTGATAATATCTGAAATCTACAAGAAAATAATTGTGAGAATTTTCAAATGTGCCCTAATGGCAGATCCATCTCCTGAGTTGACGATCAAGAGAGATTCGGAAAATACCACCAAGAGAACCTTCTCGCACCTGAACGTAACGAAGTTGCTTTAATAGAGGTGAAGTGAATGGATGTCATCATGACATTATAGTTTATAGGGAAAACAATCAGATATAAAGGATAAATGAACCCCATCGCTCATATGATATCTTACAATATCCATGTGAATGGAGAGGATGAATATCATCTAATCATCCCCAACGCCGGATCAGATGCTCGGGAAAATAAAACTGCCTTTGCAATGTATTCCTTTGTCTCGCATTTCATGATTTATCCGAATACATGCAATCATCTACACAGATGGCAACAATTGTTCCACCAGTATGCAATCGACATGTATGCCCAAATTGAATCAGAGAGATTAGGATACCGTGGGAGGAACCAAAAAGTACACAGATCTGAAGAGCATGCTCACTTGAATAGATAATGATGATGCTGGAACAGAATTAAGCAAAATTTGTATCTTGCTATCAAGTTTTACTGGAAGGCCATTATGCATGCATGAAAGAATACAAGATGTATTGACTTATGTTACACAGTATGACCACCCAGTATTATTCATAACGTTCATCCGAAATCCAAAATGGAAAGAAATTCTAAATTCGCATGTTCATATACATGATCTTATAGCCAAAGTGTTTAGGGAAAAAAACTAATCAAAATGAGGGACTTACTAACACAAGACGTGATATTTGGTCCAGTTGTATGGAATATGTACACTATAGAGTGGCAAAAACCTGGTCCCCTTGGTGCTTACATTTTAATTTGGTTGATGGAGAAATTTTATTCAATTCAAGTTAAAAAAACATCATTTCTGCTACGAGTTTCAACAGAAGACAGATCACTGTATGAAATGAAGGGACACATTGTCCATGATCCATGTGTTGCAATGAATAGAATTTCTCCCTGTATCAAAGACGACATATATACCAAGAGATATCCCAGATTCTTCTTGCAAGAGGTACAGACTGGTGAAGGTTGATATGCCATTATACGGAAGAAAAACTGCAGATGGTGCGTTTCAAGCAATAGATGGTAAATACGATGACGTTGATTTATTTTTATGTCCTTCGGTGGATAATGAAGTTTACTTGGATGAGTTACAACATGGAATGTACTGAGAGCAGCACTATATCGAGTCTAGTTAGTTACCTCATCTTCATCGAGGCCCGTTGGTACACTGGGTATACTGTTTGCATCGTATTGTAACGGTCTCGGTTCGATCTTACTTGATTTATTCCACATGTAATATCATGTGACTTTATAGTAATATATTTTCCTGGCTTTTTGAAGAAGACTGCCAAAAGTTGTTTCTCTTCAAATCCTTTTCTTCTGGTACAAATCTTATTTGATTTATTCTACGTGTAATATGATGTGATTTTATTGTAATATAATGTCGTGGTAGGTTATTCTCTTCTCTACACTTTCTGAAAATATTTTATGATCATATCAACGTCGAATTTTGCAATTCTGTGAAATCCATCAAGTATATATGCAAATATCTAAGCAAGGGATAAGATGTTTGCTCTCCAAAACCAAAAGGATTACCAGCAAGGTTGATGCGTCAGAACCGCTGAAATATTCTGGAGGATATTTGTTATATAGGAATAAAGTGTCGCTTCCGTCCCTGGAGTTTGAACATAGATCGCCAGTGAGCAATCAGAGGCGATCCCATTATTGAATTAAGTAGATAACGTGACCATAGAGGATTTGTATATATTGTAATTAGCGTGGCGTCTAAGTGATCGCTATTTCTAGTCTATCCTCTATTACTTTACGGATCGCTATTCACTTCTCTGCACTATTCTCTATACTGATTACTGTTATGATTACTATTCCAGTGAATATTATCAAGCAAGTACTATGAATGTAAGTGTTATTCGAAGGCGTCTGACACCAGTATTGTTCAACGGCGTTAGTATAGTTGTATCTGCGGTTACAAAGCCTCTACTACAACGAGCATTAAGAAAAGTGACAACGAGTATTCGTTGACATTACATAGATGCCTACAAGTGTTTTATTGAGATTACAAAGATATTACTTTCCGACTCATGAAAGTATCCTGCGGTTCAACAATTAGCAGTAAATCAAGAAAATGGAGAAAGAAATTAATTTACATCTGAATTAGCTGCAACGCCGGCAAAGAATCCAAGAGAAACAGCATTTGGCATCTTTCTTCAATCTACCATGACATTATATTACAACAAAATCGGATCATATTACACGTAGAATGAATCAAGTAAGAATTCTACCAGTAGAAAAGACAATCAAATTCAAAAGTCAGGACATTATATTACAAGAAAAGTCACATCATATTATTGGAATGAATCAAGCAAGAATTCTACCAGAAGAAAAAGAATCCAAGACAAATCAGGACATTATATTTAAAGGACGTGGAATGAATCTACCAGAAAAAGAATCCAAGACAATCAACTTTGGCAGCTTTCTTCAAAAAGTCAGGACATTATTACAATTACAATAACGTGGAATGAATCAAGTAAGAATTCTACCAGAAGAAAAGAATCCAAGACAATCAATTACAGCTTTCTTCAAAAAGTCAGGAATGAATTCAATAAAGTAATCATATTCTACCAAGTAAGAAGAAAAAGAATCCAAGACAATCAACTTTTGGCAGCTTTCTTCAAAAAGTCAGGACATTATATTACAATAAAGTCACATCATATTAGACGTGGAATGAATCAAGTAAGAATTCTACCAGAAGAAAAAGAATCCAAGACAATCAACTTTTGGCAGCTTTCTTCAAAAAGTCAGGACATTATATTACAATAAAGTCACATCATATTACACGTGGAATGAATCAAGAAAGAATCCAAGACAATCAACTTTTGGCAGCTTTCAAAAAGAATTCTACCAGAATGAAAAGAATCCAAGACAATCAACTTTTGGCAGCTTTCTTCAAAAAGTCAGGACATTATATTACAATAAAGTCACATCATATTAGACGAATGGTAAGAATTCTACCAGAAGAAAAGAATCCAAGACAATCAACTTTTGGCAGCTTTCTTCAAAAAAGGACATTATATTCAATAAGGTCACATCCACGTGGAATGAATCAAAAGAATTCTACCAGAAGAAAAGAATCCAAGACAATCAACTTTTGGCAGCTTTCTTCAAAAAAGTCAGGACATTATATTACAATAAAGTCATCATATTAGACGTGGAACACAAGAATACCAGAAGAAAAAGAATCCAAGACAAACAAAGCTTTCTTCAAAAAAGTCAGGACATTATATTACAATAAAGTCACATCATATTAGACGTGGAATGAATCAAGTAAGAATTCTACCAGAAGAAAAAGAATCCAAGACAATCAACTTTTGGCAGACATTATATAACAATAAAGTCACATCATATTAAAATGAATCAGGACAGAAGAAAAGAATTATATTCAGGACATTATATTAAAGTCACATCATATTAGACGTGGAATGAATCAAGTAAGAATTCTACCAGAAGAAAAAGAATCCAAGACAATCAACTTTTGGCAGCTTTCTTCAAAAAGTCAGGACATTATATTACAATAAAGTCACATCATATTAGACGTGGAATGAATCAAGTAAGAATTCTACCAGAAGAAAAAGAATCCAAGACAATCAAAGCTTTCTTCAAAAAGTCAGGACATTATATTACAATAAAGTCACATCATATTAGACGTGGAATGAATCAAGTAAGAATTCTACCAGAAGAAAAAGAATCCAAGACAATCAACTTTTTTTCAAAAAGTCAGGACATTATATTACAAAAGTCAGGAGATGGAATGAATCAAGTAAGAATTCTACCAGAAGAAAAGAATCACAATCAACTTTTGGCAGCTTTCTTCAAAAAGTCAGGACATTATATTACAATAAAGTCACATCATATTAGACGTGGAATGAATCAAGTAAGAATTCTACCAGAAGAAAAAGAATCCAAGACAATCAACTTTTGGCAGCTTTCTTCAAAAAGTCAGGACATTATATTACAATAAAGTCACATCATATTAGACGTGGAAGAAAGAATTCTACCAGAAGAAAAAGAATCCAAGACAATCAACTTTTGGCAGCTTTCTTCAAAAAGTCAGGACATTATATTACAATAAAACATCATATTAGACGTGGAATGAATCAAGCTGGAATTCTACCAGAAGAAAAAGAATCCAAGACAATCAAGCAGCTTTTCTTTCAGGACATTATATTACAATAAAGTCACATCATATTACATGGAATGAATCAAGTAAGAATTCTACCAGAAGAAAAAGAATCCAAGACAAACAACTTTTGGCAGCTTTCTTCAAAATCCCAGGACATTATATTACTATAAAGTCACACCATATTACATGTGGAATAAATCAAATAACATTTGTACCAGAAGATAAAGAATCCAAGAGAAACAACATTTAGCAGCTTTCTTCAAAAAGTCAGGACATTATATTACTATGAAGTCACATCATATTACACGTGGAATGAATCAAGCAAGAATTCTACCAGAAGAGAAAGGACATCTCTAGTTGAGTGCAATTCAGATATTAGATTTGAAATCAAGCTGGCCGTGTATTGACAGTGCAATCAAATCAATTTGAATGTTTTCACTTAGGTATGCGATAAAAAGAAAATGCTTGAATATAGTCAGTAGCATTCAACAATTTTAGATTCTTCAGAGTCCTCCAAAAAAACATATTAGATCTCTTTTTTCTTCCCTTATTAAAACCAGTGAAGTCAGCAACAGTCAAGTTCTCAGGAATAAATGAAAGGATGATCTTTTGCGGTACTTTCTCCATCGGGCACAGCTGAGATATGATGATAATTCTGTTAATTTATGTTAAAAAAAAGTATTATTCTGCACTGATCGATGTTACAAATCGAATCTTGGCTATAAGGACTTACCAAAATATGGATTCCTCAGGCTCTCAGAGGTGCAGTTAACAGATTAACAACAGAATATCTGAGAAGACGTCATATAATACAAGAAAGGTAGGTGTTCAAAATCATATTAGAATGCCCAAAATCTGCCCAAAACTTTGTAAAAGTTTCGATAATAACCAAAATCATAAATGAATGCAGAATTGCGCTTGATGAAACATCAGAAATTGCTTCGAGATTTTACTAAAAGTGGGTCGAGGTCACCTAGAAGCGGTGTAATAGTTAGCAAGCTTGTCTCGCTAAAACAATTACAATTGAGTAGTGAGTTCTATCCTCACTGGGTGCCCTATACTTACGGTCTTGTGCCACATCTGAGCTACGCTTGGAAAATCACTACAAGTGGGTGGACTGCTCATACTTTATTCAAATATCCACTTGAGTTTTATACAAATGAAATCACAGTCTGCAACATTAACACAACTGCGATTGCAGAAAGTATAAGACAATATCACTTGATTGTTTTTGATGAATGCACTTTTACGCATAAGAGTGCTCTGGAGGGTATTGATTGAACGTTAAGATATACAAGAAACGCCCAGTCTCTAATTAAAGGAGTCACTGTAGTTTTATCAGGAGATTTCAGGTAAATTCTTCCACGTATCTCAAAAGGAAGAAAAGTGTATGAGGTTCGAGTATTGACAACATGTCAAAACCAAAACATTGAACATAAATATGGTGGAATATCTTTCCAAAATATTATTCCTTCGAGACATAGGAGTTTTGGGGATTCCGGTATGAAATCCGGTCTCAAATGAATGACAAACGCAGGAATGAAATATAGCAAATAAATGTATTGACGTAATAATACAATTGGTAAGACGGTTAGTAGATCCAGAAATGCGGTTAGTAGCAATAATAATATATATACAGTCTGAGAAATTCAGTATCGAAGTATGACTTCCTTCTGAGTCTACGTGCTCGCAACTGTGACTCCTACCAAACGGTTTCCTCACACTCTCACTCTCTCACTGTATCACTGTATCACCTTCTCACTCTTCCTGGGTATTCACCGGTAGCAGAACAAGTACACATTGGGCGAGTCCGCGTGTATAAAAAAAGGGTAGACCCCTTAACAAGGAGCTTCTGTGAAAAATGAGGGTTGCTGAAAACTGTCACCAATGAGCACCATGGTGTGTTTGTTAAATAATTGATGTCCAAAATCTTTTCAAACAGCAATGAGTATTATCAGAATCAAAAATAATTAAGTGATAGAGCAATTTTGGCTCCAAAAGCATTACTATGAACTCCATCAATTTCGAAATTTTGAGAATCTTCCCCAAAGAGTGCCATTATTATAAGCACGTTGATAAAATTTGTAGATCCTTCAGATGGAGTGAATTATCCATTTAATTTTTTGAACTCAAATGCATTTGGACTAGCACCTCACAAATTAGATCTCAGGGTCGGTCCTCCAAAAATGTTATTAAGAAATCTAGATCCACTAAGATTCTGTAATGGTTTCAAATTTGGAGTTTAGGAAATGATGCCTCACTTTTCGGAAATAATGATTCTGTCAGAATGTGGTAAAGGAGAAGTTGTTTTCCTCCAAGGAATACATCTAATCCCAACTGATATAACAATTCCTTTCACGAGATTGCATTTTCCAGTGAATGTAATGTCCATAATAAATCCCAAGGACAGATTCGTCTCGGTTGCTGGCAGAAACCTTGAGGAATCATGTTTTTCCCATGGACAACTTTATGTGGCATCTTCAAGAGTTAGAAGCAAAAAAAAACAAATCATTGCATCAGGAAAAATAGAAAATATTGTTTATAAAGAAGTTCTTTCAAGATGTTTCACAGATTATTATCAATTTTGCAATTTTGTTGTTCGTTTCTTAGAATCATTTTAGAAAACTGAATTTGAAGTGATGTGTTTATATATACTTTTCTTAATTATAATAATTTTGCAAGATAATTAGAAAATTGTATTTGGATTCTTATATTTTCATGTATTTATGTTTCCGTTTTGTTTGATTTTCTGTGTATATCTATGTAACTAGTGAGCTAGCCCAAACGACTTAACTCACTTTATAGTCTACCAATAGAAGGTCAACCATTCAGAAGACGTAGAACATTCAATCCGTCGTGTATAAAGGTGGCCATTTTGTTCACTCTACCTGAATGTCCAGTCCAGCTTGTCAGGCGAAGAGATAACAAATGGACGAACTATGCTCTGCTACCTTTTACCAAAATATCCACTGCTAACCTGAAATACGTTTCCCTACTGTCTTCGAAATATTCACTGCTAATCTCTGGATTCTATACTCAAAGACGACCGTCATGATGAATAACACTTTCTACATTCCAGAATAATAAATCTGAATTTTCTTTAGCAATTACAATAATTCTCTAATATAATTAGAATATACAGGGTGTTCATGATCTCTCTTTAAATATATATATATATATATATATATATATATATATATATATATATATATATATATATATATGACAAAGGAAATTGATAACGCTGGGGAGAGCTGTTTCAGTGGCCACGCACTGACGTGGCGTTCCTCGCTCCATTTGTAAGAAATTTAACTTTCAGGGCGGTTTTAGCGGTCATTTACTGATGCAGCTTTTCTCACTTTATGTATAAGAAATTGAAAATTCAGATAACACCATAATTTGTCTCTGACAATAATGAATACTATAATATTTATCTTATGATAAACAATACCCTGATGATGACATAGATATGTCGAAAGTGTTTTGGAAATAAAACAAATATGTATAAACATGGAGATTTTCTCTCATCCTTTAATAATGATGTCAAAAAACTCATCCCCGAGTGGGAAGGAATCTTATCAAAAATAAGTAGACAGACCATTTACAACGAAACATGTCTATATATACAAAATCAAATCCAAAATCACCTCTTTTTTGTGGATAAGTAATATTTTATATTACTAGGATCCACTTGGATTATATACCAACGATTTATTACCTTTAACATATATATATATATATATATATATATATAGAGAGATAGAGAGAGAGAGAGATAGAGAGATAGAGAGAGAGAGATCACGTCAACATTGAGTGACTTGTAAGAACCAAACCACCAAAACCCTTTCTCTATCGATCGTTTTCACGCTCGTTCGGCTAATCAAAATCGACTTCCTTGTTTTGTCTTGCATCTGACATCGAAGGTCAACCTCAGGACCGTATTTCTCTTGCTTCAAGTCGCTTCTGTGATGAAATTACCCAGCATTTAATGTCATACTGGACAATTACTATTAAGTAGCAGTTCAGCATTATTTCTTTGAATCTAAGGAAGTTTTCCTTTTTCTTAATAATTTCTTTTGCTGCTGGAAGACGTCATTTTGCTACAGCAATCAACCTTCGAATTTCGGTACCACATTTCTTGGAATCCATTAAAGTTCTTCAAATATATTTAAAATTCGGTACCTCTTTGATTCTGACATCTCAGATTCATAGTCCGCATGTTCGGATTTTCCTCCAGCGGACACCACCTATGTTGCAACATCTTATGTTAAGCGAACTGTATATAAAAAAAATATCTAGTATATATTTTAATTAAGATTATATGTATTCATGTGCATGGAGGTTTATGTGTCAGTGATCATAGTTTTCTGTATGTGTTAATGTGTGTGTCTGTTTATGTTGAGCGATTGTATATTTGCAAATGTAATGAGTTCTGCGGAGTGAGGCCTTGTGCTAGACTACGCAGAATTTGGTAAATAAATCTTACTACGCAGACTTTGGTATCGTTACTTTTGTAATTTTTATTTTGCAGACCCCACACCTCACACACTGCACATCTTCTTTCATAGTACACCAAAACAGATCACATGGAAAATACGCCGACCAAATATTAAACGCGAGTAAACATCTAATCCTGGTAAGTAAGAATTTCTTTTAATATATACTTACCTTGTTTTCTTTTATTACAGATGGAGTTTAGCGAACTTTTACATACGGCTCCAACATCAGTCTACCTTAAATAAATTGTTTTCTTAATTAACATGACGGTTTTGGCTAAGACTGTCCGAGCATTGCAAGTTTTATATTGGTTTAATGAAATTATATATTACAGTCCGAATGTACGTGAATGTCGCGTAAATTGTTGCTGGGTTTGCCGTTAGAAAGCATTAGGAGTGTTTAGTTTTAACTTTATTAAAAAGGATCGCTTTTAACTGAATTAGGCAAATAATTATTTTAGTAAAAAATGAATTAAAAATTGATTAGTTTTATTTATTTGAGTATTTTTAAGTCCATTCCTAGACGACAAGTTTACGTTTGTTTATTATATTTAATATCTCCCTGTTATACATGGTTTCTAAAGTCGATTATATTTAACAGTATATATATATATATGTGTGTGTGTGTGTGTGTAAAGGGAAGAGGTTATAGCAGTCCAAACGAGAGAAATGTGTGTATATTAAAAGCAAGAGAGTAACCGCAAACGTTTTTGGTTGTAATGTGGTTTTAAAAAAAAATGTTGTGCTTTATTATTATTATTTTATAGAAAATAAAGCATAATATATATTTTTTAAATAAATCCACATTACATTTAAAAACGTTTGCGGTTTCTCTCTTATTCTATATCTATCTATATCTATCTATATCTGTCTATATCTATCTATCTATATATTATATATATATATATATATATATATATATATATATATATATATATATATATATATATATATATGCATAGAACATCCACTGTAGTTTTTGTTACTCGGCTGCTGCGCTTATTAAGATGAACGGGCAACACTGGTTTTCACCCATCCCCTAAATCGCCACGCGCCAAAGCCTATAAACTACTTCAGGAGGCTGGCATAATCACGTGAAAAGTTGATTAAATATTTTATGTAAATCGGATTTTTTGTGCAAGTGATCAGTAAGTAATTTGAAAAATATTTTCACACTTTTACACTTGATTTCTAAGTTAAAGTTCATAGATTCTTCCCCCAAAATTCCGAATTATAGAGAAATATGTAATGAAAACATAGTTAAATTAAGCTACAGTTGTACTAGCAATTCAGAAAGCACAATAAAAAGACAGAACGTCAGAAATTCAAAAGCTAACGTACACAAGACATTGTGAACTGTGATATATGCAATTGTAGATATAAAAGCCGATGTCCATTACATGAAGTTTGCAAAACTGAAGCAGTATTCTACAAAGGAAAAGTAATAGTCACAAATGGCCAGAAATATATACATAGGTTGTACTGAGGGTAATTTTAAAAAGAGGTGGTACAATCATAAGTCATCTTTTAAGCTAGAAAGCCTTGGAAATTCTATTAAACTAGCCAACCATGTGTAGAAAATAAACGTGAAAAATAAAAAAAATTATATCCAGAAAAATAGAAAATTATGAAAATAAGAAAGTATAATTTGTCCATGCACCTACTATTTACTTTGTGCTCCTTGATAAAATTCCAAGAAGAATCAGCAATATTATCGGTCGCATCTGGCATCTCGGCTTCAGTCATTCTCCCATCGCCATAAGGTTGCTCAGTTATTTCTATAAATATTTACATCGTAATTGATCGGATGAGCCATTTACTTATGTTACGTAGACTTTACGAATTCCTGGGCAGTATTAGACTGGAGTCGAAATCTCATCAATTTCCATACGAACTAGCTGGACTTTGCTATACAAACAATTTCTTTTCCTGAACTTCTCGCTTATAGAACTCCCTTCCGGCTCCATGATTTCCAGCCAAGTTTAATCTCTAAAAATGTAAATGCAATTTCAATCGCTATTTACTGTCTTCCTAATAACAATTTTTGTTCCCCCTATTAATTATGTTTCTGTTACTATCTTCCACACCTAGTAACCCTTGTGTCTTTACTGCTTTGTGCAATGTGAAAGCATTTTAATATATATATATATATATATATATATATATATATATATATATATATATATATGTATGAATGTGTGTATGTATGTATGTATGTATATTTATAAATGTAAAAGACAATAGGGAACTTGTAAATGTAGCCGACGCGTTTTAGCCATGTGGACATTTTCAAGGCAAAAGCGAAATGAATTTATTAAACAATGTAACTAATAATAACTAAACTAAATGTCCTTAGCAACTGGAAGAATTTAGAGAACGCTATTTTCATATAGTTAACTCAAAATTACGTCAAGGACTGTCATGTGTGGAGATATTGTTTTTATTGTTGTATTGACGGATTCAACCATTTTCTTTTGATTTCTTGTTGCGTACGTTTGCTTGGGAGAGTAGTAATTCTTTTAAGAAAGGTATAATATGGAAAAAGGTTGGGCGTACATTAATATTTGGATAATATTCAATGGTGGCACTCTCGAGGATTTTCCTTTTGAGTGAGTTATTTTCTTTTTATGAGTGTAGCATTTTGAAAATCAAAATTATGGTTGAATTTATTTCTCTGTATGACTAGTGCATTATCTAAGTTGCTTTTTGTGAGGACTTTTTGTGCTCATAAATGCGTTTTTTTAAACTTCTACTTGTTTCTCCAATATATTGGGAAGAACAGTTTGGGCAATTTATTTTATAAATGCCTGCTTCAGAAATATTATTGCTATTAATGTTTGAGGATCTGATTATATCCCTAATGGTTTTGGAAATGTTTGTGTCTATCTTAAGATTATTTAGATGGTATAGGTTGTTCTGAATAGTGGACGTGACAGAGTTTGTCGGTAGTATTATGTATCTGTTTTCATGTAATTTGCTATTGCGGATTATGTTATTAGTTTTATATGTTATATATTTTGTATACCTTTCTTCTTGCGTTGTGAATGAAATGATATGGTTATTGTAGGTTTTTGAATATGTTTTCTATGTATGTTTCTGCTTTAAGTAAATATTGGGGACTGCAGATTCTTAATGCTCTGAGATAGAAAAATTATAATAATAATGTCTTTTTCTACAGGTCAACTCTGAGAAATCTTTCATATTTGTATATACAGGGGTTGGAAAAAATAATTGGAACGCTTGTTAAATTCAAAGAAAATTTATTTAATATAGAGTTGGTCCTCTTTTAGCCTCACAGACAGCTTTAATACGTCTAGGAATGGAAGCATACAGCTTCCTGGCTACATCCAGAGGAATTTTCAGTCATTATTCCATTAAAACTTTCTCCAGCTCTTTACGACACGACGGTGGAGGATAGCGGTTCCTAACTTGTTGTTCAAAAATGCACCACAAATGTTCAATAATATTGATATATTGAGATTGGGGAGGCCACTCCATGTGTTCTAGCTCACTTTCATGCTCTTCATACCAATCCTTAACGATTGAGTAGTATGGATTGGAGCATTATCGTCTTGGAAGATGCAGTCACGATCATGGAATAAAGTCTTGGCCATTGGATGAACTCCCAAAATGTTCAGGTAATCTTTGCTGTTGATTCTACCAAGAAGGGCAACTATTGGACTGAGACATCTCCATGATATGGCAGCCCAAACTATCACTGATCCACCCCATGCTTCACTGTTGGAAGAAGGCAGTCAGGGTTGTAAGATTCTTTGGGCTGCCTCCACACATAAACTCTCCCTGCAGTTGGGAAAAGAGAAAAACTGGACTTGTTTGAGAATATGACTTGATTCCATTGGTCTGCAGACCAGGCATTGTGATCTCTGCACCACTTCAACATCTTTTGAATGTTGCGAGTGGAGAGAAGTGGTTTCCTCACAGCGGCTTTTCCATGATATGCAGCCTTATGGAGCTCACAGTGAACAGTCTTATTAGAAACTGAACTATTCAGATAATTATTCAACTCAGCAGTCACATTGGCCGCATTTGTCCGATGATGTTTTGCCACATTGCATTTCAATGCACGTCAGTCCCTGTCAGTAAGTTTGCAAGTCCGACCCGAACTTGCCCTTTTTCTCGAATTGCATCAGTGTTCTTGATTTGGTGGCTCTTGAAAACCAAAGTGTTCAGCAACCTTAGTGATCGAGGCTCCTGCCATTCAAGCTCCAACAATTTGCTCTTTTTTCTAACTCGGAGAGGTCACACATTTAGGTTAAATTTGACTAAATTCTAAAAAATAAATAAGACAAAGGCAGTAAATTAAATAAATAAACGTATTTACAACACATATAACCTGCAATTACGAAGTTTTAGTTAAAGTTCTTAATATAATAGGTCTTTGAAATATAGGAGTGGATTTTGCAACTGTTCCAATTATTTTGTCCAACCCCTGTATATATATTGTTGTGGTAGGATCCACCTAATTTACATTGTGGAGTACCGACCATATAAATATGGGTGGTACCGGGAAGACGAGGGGAGGAATCAAGAGATTCAATCCAGAGACTCTGCCCGACTGCGACTAAGTCAACACATTCTCCAGGAACGGTCTTCCCAAGAATATACAAAAGACTATATGTAAATATTGTGTACACTTTCTTGTTTCAATACATTTTGTTCCAAGTACATTTTGTGTTGTATTATTATTCCATGCATTAGTCAAGTTTCAACATATATATATATATATATATATATATATATATATATATATATATTAATTGAGATCTGATAAAAAATATCGGCGCTGTTGCTATGGCAATGGAGCTAAAATACGAAAGAGTGAAGTCGCCTGGCAGAGATAGAATTTAACATCTGTCGCCTAGTCAAACTTAGTTATATCGTTCTCGCTCACTTCTGTTGGAAAGTGTGTATAATGCGGTTGTCCCTCCACGCCACAGACGTTCTATCAGTGACCCCTTCCTTGTGAAACAATTTTGGGACAAGTAAAATTTCCTCAGACCCTACAATCGCCAGAACTTTGCACTTTCGACTTTTAACTCTTTTCTAAAAATCAAAGCCCATTTGAAACGAACAAGATTTCAAGAGGTCGAGGAAATTCAAGAGAATATGACGCGGCAGCTGCTCGTTATCTCCACAAAAGAGTTCCAGGAATGCTTCCATCGATGGAAAGGACGCTAGATAAAATATGTAGCTTCAGAAGGGGTTCTTCTTCGAATCAGATTAAATGGAAAATTGATACTGATGTGTTAGAGTTTTCTTTTAATAGCATCACAATACTTTAAGTCAGAAAAAAGTCAAAGGAATAGAAAAATTTATCAATAGTAACAGCTGCGTATGTCCCATGACCAGGTGTAATCATAGGATTGTTGCGCAGTTGAGCGCCAACCTCGTTCAGTGCCGATATAGTTGTTTAAAGCCGGATAGATGTTGATTCGTGCGCTGCGTATCTTGAGGAAGTAGACATGCTGGAGTCGTCTGCAGAGCATGGCACAGCCGAATAACTTTGAAGGCTCGCCTTGGCCACTGTCATTTGACCGTTGATCTAATCGGGGTAACCATCCGCTCTGGACGACGAATTCAGTTTTGAAAACCCTCCGCCAAGCGAAGCTCTAACATCATCAACCGTCTATATGCCTAGCTATGAATCCCAGTCTATTTCATTAGAATTGCTAACATCTGACCTTATATGAATGTTAATCGGCTTTTTCACTGGTACATTATTTTTTCTCGCTCGATGTCTAACAACACTTCTCACTATAAATTCTTATGGTTGCGACTGTTATATTTGTTGCAGACCTGACCGTATGCTATGTAGTAATCAGTTGCAGGGTACTAGTTGCATCCTATGAGCGATCTGATATAAGCTATGTTTATTTGTGGGAGGACTGCTTTAGTTTATATATCTCTAGCGGTAATCATGAAAAAAATATCCCAGGATTCCTTATTACAATTTTCTTTGGTTGGTTTGCTTGATTGTTACTTTCTTTCTGTCTTTCTTTCATTTTCTTACTTAAATGAGGCGCATTCTCTAATAAGTATTGTCCGTCTTCTCTCGTGATCGAAACAGAACATTCCATTATTTTTTAGGTATTAGCAGATCATTTTTTCTTACTGAAACCAAGTAGACTCTCTGATATGTATTTTCCGTCTTCACTTAGAATAAAAACAGAACATTCCATTATTTATCAGGGATTGGCAGGGCCTTTTTTTTTCTCTTTTTTTTACTGAAACCAAGTAGCTGCCCTGATATGTCTCTCCCGTCTTTCCTCATGAGAAAAAGGGAATAGTCCATTATTTATGAGGTATTGGCAGAGCTTTACTTTGTTTCTCTTCTCTTTTTTTTTTATACTGAAACCAAGTAGACTTTTTGATATGTCTTTTCCGTCTTCACTTTTTTTTTTAAGCGTTTCACTCCAAGCACGGCGGGAAGCCACTAGAACGTAAGGGGTTACAGAAAATTTGGAGCAAGATCAGATAGGAGTGATAGAAGAAAGGATGAGGAGAAGGGTAGTGGATAGATCAAGGCAACTGGAAATGTCGATTGGCATTACATTTGAATAGCTGGAGATTATAGCTCTCAGGGAAACTGGAATAGGGAAGGGAGTTCCACAGGCGAGAGGTGCGAGACATGAAGCTATCGGAGTAGAAGAGACGGCTACATTTAGAAGTTTCGACAGTGAAGGGGTGAGAGCGGGATGCCAGCCTCGTAGGGCGCTTGAACTCATGAAATCTGGGAACCAGCGAATGCAGTTCCTCGGAGCAATTGCCATGAAAGTATTTGTAGAACAGACAGAGAGAGGCGACGGTGCGTCTGTGAGAAAGTGACTGCAGACGAGATGTCAGATCAGTGAGTGGCTGGTTTAGGATTACTTTTTTCGGTCATGTGGAATTTTGGACAGTTTCGACCGTGACGTGGGCAGAGAGGAGTTGGCACAACCTGCATCATAATGTGGCCTCAGACAATCAAAACAGAACATTCCATTATTTATGAGGGATTGGCAGGGCCTTTCTTTCTTTCTTTCTTTCTCCCAAACCAAGTAGCCTCTCTGTTATTTTCTACCGTATTCCCTAAAATCAAAGCAGAGAATTTTCTTATTCATGAGGTTTAACAGGGCTTTTTTTTTCTTCATTTCTTTTTTCTTTCCGTTTCAGAAACAAAGTGAACTCTCTGCTGTCTTTTCGGTTTTAAAATCAAAACAGAACTTATTATTTTGAGGTATGGCAGGGTCTTTTTCTTTCATTTCTTTAATCTTTTTATTTCAGAAATAAGTAGCCTCCTTGCTATGTCTTTTCCTTTTTCCCTGAAAATCAAAACAGATCATTCTGTTATGTATGAGGTAAGGCGGGTCCTTTTTTCCTTCATTTCGGTTTTCTTTTTCTTTCTGAAACCAAGAAGACTCTCTGTTGTTGCTTTTACGTCTCCCATTAAAATCAAAACAGAAGATTTCATTAGTTATGTGATAATGGCAGGGCCTTTCTTTCTTTATCTTAATGAAACTAAGGAGCCTTTCTGATATGCCTTTTCCGTGTTTCCTCATGGGCAATACGAAGTAATCCGTTATTCATTTATGTACTAGTAGGGTGTAACGTACGTGCTAGCAAAGGGCCCAAAGAAGGGACAAGCAGAATTTTAGTAAATGCTTTTTAATTATTTTCTTGTGTGATTTGAAACAAAATCTAATATATGCTCAAATGCCACTGTTCCATTGATGAGTGGATTTTGATCCACCGAACAGGTCCTTAACCAAGCTTGTCTCTGCAATGTTTAATCTTCGTGACTACAAAAAAAGGTGTGTCAAATGGTTAGATTTTTCTGCTGATGCCGATATTACATAAAACTATCAGAAATGTCTATTTACAAGATTATAAAAATATTTCAATAAAATACAATACAATATTTATTACTTAACATTGTATAAAGATTTATTATTTATCATTGCATAAAGAAAACCAGCTGAGTGGTTAGAACGTTGGCTTTCTGAGCATGAAACACGGGTTTGAACACACCATGGTCGATTTGTCAGGAATGCGACTTCCTGATATTATCGGACAGGATCAAGGTCGATCCCAGCATGTGGCACCTTTGTAAAATGACTGATAATCATACGACGTGTTGACAAAAGCCTTTTGAGTGAAACTGGATAGACGGAACTTTTGAGGGCCGGCAATAGCTGTGCTAGAACGAAGGCATAAGTCATCTTGGCAGAGGGCTTGAGCGTGCTTGCCTTGATCAAATTGTTGATCACGCTAGATAACACGCTCTCTCCCAGAATCTATGACTAATGTCTGCTCAGCATAGTTGCAGTATAAACCACAGGTTGGCTCAGTGGGTGTTGAGGAAACACAAATGTGCCTGAGGGAACCCCTGCAATAGCTGCCAATCCTCAAATACTAGGGACTAGCTATTAATTATTTAGCATTTTATAAAGATTTATTATTTATCATTATGTAAAGAAAAACATATGAAAAGAAACATTTACTAAAAACCAAGTAAATTTTCAAAGAATTGCATTTTTGAAATAGTTGGCGAAGCATCGATACATTACCAATCGATTCGATCTTAATAAAATCGTATATCTTCTTTATAAAATTTTTATAAAAATATTAACGATTTCATTACATATGATTCACTTATGTATGCTTTTATAAATGGTTATAAATATATGAATAAAAATTTGTTTTCATATTTATTTATCTTTTTTTATTAAAATACACCTTTAAGTGCTGAATCCAGATGCGTCGTCAGTGTTGTTGCTCCCATGTCACTAGAAGTTTCGGGTCTAAATAAACAACAGACTTCTTCGATGGGCGACCGACCGATTATGATCAGTATTCGGCCCGCACCTAGAACAAAACTTGCCACTAGCTTTAGGACGTGAATTATATAAGTTGCCCCAGCAAACAACAACCAATCAAGACTTCACTTGGGCTATTCGAAGTTATAAATAGGGTATGCATGGTTGTAGTGATCTTCCTACTTGCGGCCAAGAATGGGTGTTTTTTGGAAGAATAGAAGAAAACAAACCAATAAATATACTCATAAATACATCTACATGTACATATATACATATATATATACACACATACACATACATACATATGTAATGAAAACAGGACAAGAGATTCTGTCTAGTAATCGTTTATTCAATTAAGAATGCTACTACTAGTCTACCTGACAAGCGGAAATGTATAACTTTTATAGTTGGATTATCAAGGGGAGATAATCCATATTCACAACAACATATACACACATACACAAATACATATATACACACAAAAAGAACAAACGATTTATTATATTGGCTCGTCTTGCGAGTTGTTCTTTCTCTACCTCCCCTTTTAACTAACTTATTTTTTTGGTCTTTCTTTCCTTTTTACTTTTATTCTTATATTTTTTTCTTTTCTAAACTACACTTAATAAAACGTTTACAATAACATGGTTAAAAAGACAGACTATTTACAACTTTAAAAACTAAGAGAAAAACATTTGACTAAAATCGCTTAAAAATAAATTAATCAAACTATTTACATGTTAAGTATTGGTTAAAAAAAAACAAAAAAAACAAAAAAACACGTGTAAATTTTTAATAATTTACCCCCCCCCAAAAAAAAAATTATCCTTACCGGAAAAAAATCGTTTAAAAACTAAGAGAAATAACTAAAATTCCCCAAAATAGCTAAATGATAAACATTGCATTGTATTGGTCTGTTCGGAGTTTTAGAACGTTGTATATGTTGTGATGTGGCAAGCGTTCCGTTGCTTTATAGCTATTATCATTGAAAGTGATCGAACGAACAACCTTCCTTAGAATCGCTCAGGCTAACCATCATGGCTAAGACCAAGCAGACCACATATTGTCGCGAAGTATTCCCATTATGTCCGTATTCTATCGGTGAGAAATAACTTCCACTCGAACAGCTTATTTCCGCGAAACACTGTTCTGCGTAACCGACGAACCAAGAGGTTGCTTCCCCGATAACAAAAATCTTCACCAGTTCAAGCCTACGGTTAACCATTGTCTTCCCATTATATCTATACAAACTGCCTCCTAACGTAAACCTCTTCCTCGAGTGGCTCGCGCTTTTACAGGGTGAAATCGCGGACCATTGGACTGTGTAACCGACTCCCAGGTGGTTGCTTCCTCGATCACTAAAATCTTTACCAGTTCAATTTTAGTGTTAATCATTATCTTCCCATTATATCTATACAAACTACCTCCTAACGTAACCCTGTACCTCGAGTGGACCGCGCTTGTACAGGATGAAACCGCGAACCACTACTCTGTGTAACCGACTCCCAAGAGGTGCTTTCCCCGTTAACTAAAATCTTTACGAAGTCAAGTCTAGGGTTAATCAATATCTTCCCATTATATCCATACAAACTGCTTCCTAACGTAACCCTCTTCCACGAGTGGCCCGCGCTTGTACAGGGTGAAACCAACTCCCAAGTGGTTGCTTTCCCGATCACTAAAATCTTTACCAGTTCAAGTCTAGGGTTAACCATTATCTTCCAATTATATCTATACAAACTGCCCCCTAACGTAACTTTCTACTCGAGTGGGCCGCGCTTTGGGTAAGGGGAAATTTATTTGTAAATAATCAAACTAATAATGTTCATGATTTTGTGCAAACTCTCAAAGTACAAAGAAAATGTATACATTATTTACATAGGTACCTCCCCGAAATCGCTAAAAAAAAAAAGCATAGCTTGATGAAAAAGACGCCAAACTTGCCGAAAACTAAAGTTTATTGTCTAAATGCTTATGTTATTATTAAGAGGAAAGACCAAAGATTTTTTTAATTATTTTTAAAAATTTTCCTTCTTTTTTAGAACATTCTAAATTTTGATTAAAAAACCTTTTTTCTATTTGTATCAGCGGAACTAGTAAATAACATAGACAATTTTAGCACGTTTTTTGATATGACACACATTAATTTGAAAAATCGTGCAAAAATAGAAATAATTATCGGATGTTAATGAAACTTTCAGAAACTATTCACAGATGATCGAAATTATTATAAATATGTTTTTTTATGAAAGTCATGGTAGAAATATTTTTTTTTAAATATTTATTACCCCCCCCCATAACTAATTTTATGAAAACGCTAGAAATTCGATCGCATCGGTTTTAGTGATTACAATAATTAAAAGCACAGGGCTTTGAGGAATGCAAATCATGTTTTTTTTGTTTTTAATTGGATACGCAGTACCTGAAAATCAGCTCTGAATTGTAACATACAAAACTCAATAAAACAAATATATTATTTAATTTCAAATGCTTTTATTTGCTTTTAGTTGTTTTTATGAATATGGACAATATTTTCTGAAAGCAAAAAAAATTTTTTCGATGAAAAATGAATTTTTAATACAATTATTTGTTATTTCATTAATTATAATAGATTTTACATTTAAGTTGTTAAAATATTATAAAATTAGTTAAAAGCCGCATCGGCTTTCATAAGTGTCCTTATGAGATAGATCTTTTTTTAGCGCGTTGTAAATTGTATCATTTTGACTAATCAGAAGATCCCCAGTAATTAAGAAATGTAATTTTGTGCTTATAATCGAGCTGTAATTATAAAATACGGAAGACCAACCAGAATATAATTAGGTTGCGTTATTTGAGTTAAGCATTGTTGTCCGCTGTTAAGGCCTTTACTTTTGCGAAACACGTGTGGAGAAGTTAATTTGATTTTCAATTTCAACTGAGAAGGGTACCTACAAGTATCAGTATCATCTTATGAAATTTATATGATCTTATTTTTTATATTAATCTCAGTTACGATATTTTTCCATAAATGAAATGTCAAAATTAATAATAAAATGAATGCAAATACAAATAACAGTAGAATGTAATAAATGTACATAAAATTATAGTATTTTATGTACAATTCTGATATAAAATTTCATAAGAAAGGTACCTATAAATTAATTAGATACCTTTCTTAAGAAATATGAAATTTAATGTCACTCTTAACAGTTTTATTTTAATTTCTTTAGAATATATTTCCCATAAAGCATCATAAACGTAAAGGTGAAAAAGTAAAAAAAAAAAAAAATTAGACCGCTGAAAGTTTTCGTTAAAATAACGGGGTAAATAATTTGTTCACGTAAATGTAAATTATTTCACTTTTCTCCTTCCGTAGAACAAATTAGCCTCATGGAATTCGTAAATATATCATTCATCACATGTCAAGAGACGCGAAAGTTTATGACCTGCTTTGTTTTATTTTCAAATTACATCTTTTGGCACAAAAAGCTAAGTTAAGTTTGGTTCAAAATATTTTAAATAAACATTATAATTTCTGATTTTCTTAAAATAAGTTTTGAAAAAATGATAATTGATATTTAAAAAATTTCAAAGTCAGATTTCCAGTTTTTTTTAAAATGGAAAAAAAAAAATGGTCAATTTTGCTGACTCAAAAAAACTACATTTTTAACGAAAATTTCGGACGTGCTAGGAACGATTAAAAATGTAAAAAAATACCCCAAAATACTTTGACCTTTCCTCTTAATAATAACAAACATTTAGACGATAAAATTTTTGTTTTCGTCAAGTTTGGCGTCTTTTTTTCATCATGCTATGCTCTTTTTTTAGCGATCTCGTGGAGGTACCTGTATTTACAGATATATTTTACAATCATTTACAGATATATTTTATTTACGTATGAGTTTCTGTAAAGAGAATATATATATATATATATATATATATATATATATATATATATATATATATATATATATACGAAAGTAAGTCTGGCGAATTTAAATCAGTTACTAGTTTTAAAGTTGCTCGACAGTGTCTGGCGCAAAATCAAATTTCAAAGGCATAGCTAGAAGACCCGACCCAGAAAGATCAAGACCAATTCCTCTTACAAGACAAAGGTTGTGGTCGCACCATCTCTCGCAGATGCTGGCGTCTTTTCACACGCCAAATTAAAAGGTGGTTCGCATGTTAGCATCTCGTGCGTTAGACGAATACGTCCGAAGACTTTGATTCGGTAGCAAATATATTTCGTCTTCTATGTGCCTTGAACCTTCAGGACGTTGTTGAAAGTGAATATAATTGGGAACAAAAAGAAAAGAAAAAAAGAATAAGTCCGACGTCTTGACTGTACAGTTCTACAAACTTTGATTATTAGTTATTTAATCCGTACAAAATTGTCAATAGTAATTTTACATACAATAATAATAATATAATAATAATAATAATAATAATAATCATAATAATAATAATAATAACAACAACTTTATTTCAATCACTAAAATAGGCCTATATGATAATAGAAAATATGATATTCGAGAAAAGTGTTTTGGAAGTAATAAAATAAAATTCCATATATATATATATATATATATATATATATATATATATATATATATATATATATATATATATAAAGAAATATAGTCTTAAGGTGTGCTATATTTATGGGATAAAGTGCTCAATATCAGAGATAGACGTGTAAATATAAAGTGAACAAAGTCATCAAGAGGCGACAGTCTTTCATGCTATATGCAATCATCAGCCACATATGCTGTTATACCCACAATGCACCACTAACCCGTATATATATAAATAGCTGAGAAAAATAACAGCATATGTGGCCTGACGATTGCATATAGCATGAAACAGACTGTCGCCTCTGGGTGTTGACTTTATATTTTTTATATATATATATATATATATATATATATATATATATATATATATATATATATATATATATATATTATAATAAAAAGTAAAAAACAGTAAGATATATAACCTGTTGTTCTTATTCATATTTTTTATTTTTACAAAATAGTGATCAATGTAAATTTACAGAGCATAAATATTATAAATTAACTGATTTAGAATATGGTCATAGCATTATGGCATTAGTTCTGTTTCTCTTCAAGCGATTCGCTTGAAGATGAAACAGAACTAATAATGAAATTAATGCTTTTAATTTAATTATATAATTAAATTTGAAGTTTTTACTTTCAGTTTTTGAAACATGGCAATTCCTGTGTAGCGAAAAAAACATATTTTAAATCAGTTAATTTATAATATATATATATATATATGTGTGTGTGTATGTGTGTGTGTTTATTAATGTAATAGTCAAGAACAGTTAGATTAATGATCCAAATTTCTTTAGTATTTATATTTTTATATTTAAAAAAGTGTGCTTGATACAGAAGGAGATCTTAAATTATAATAATTTCTAAAAATACATGATTCCTTCGCGACACAGTAATTGACTAAGTTTAATTTCAACATTAAACTTAAAATTTAGAATGCAGTTTAGAATAACTGAAGGAACGTTTTAATCATTTAGAGTTTGTTGGAGGTGTAATCTGGGGTTTTTTCTTGACATATAATACACGTTCAAACATCCATCACAGTAGTGATCCTTTGATAACGAAAGAAAATAAACCCAGATTACACCGCCATTTTCGGACCACTGTGTTTTGAAGTATTTAATATGCGTATTTAAGAATCTGCTTAATATTCATGTATTTTCTTGAGTCAGTCTGAACCCACATCAGCATTAAAAATGACGTTACCGGAGAATAATTTAAACAAAAGAAATGAGTTTCTCCAAACGGATCTCCATTAAGCAATCATATTAAAAAACACTTAAAATCAGGATCAGGAAGAGACGTCTGGAATTTCTTGGAGACATAATGAGAAAGGAGGAATTGGAAATCTTAACCCACACTGGTTATATCTAAGGCGGAAGAAATTTGGACAAGGCAGCGAGCAACAACAAGAAAATCTTATGTCTACTCAGGCATGTATAGCCATTAAAAATAAAGTTTATATCCATAATAATAATAAGGGATTACACAGTTTAAATAATATTGTCTTTATGTTTCGGGGAAGAAAATTAAGGCAACGGATAAATAACACTTTCTTAGAATGACTTCTCAGTCGAACATTTTTTGATTTTGCTCTAAAAAATAAAAAAAACGGAATGTCAAGTAAAACAATCCACCAAGCCATATTTCTCGAAATAATGTTGGATTAAAAGAAATCCATTAAAACATTACAGTAAAGTCATATTTCTATATATTTCATTCTCGTTTAAACTAGGAAAATATTTGTTTTTTTTTATATATATATATATATATATATATATATATATATATATATATATCAACCTGTTCTTTCTAGCTGAATAACTCAAATGGTTTTCAGTCATCCTTACTTAGAACAGCTAGAGATCAGATATAATATATATTCATTGCCTGTTATATTTAACAGTATATGTTTAAATAATTATCTGCTACCTGCCCAATACATTATATATATATATATATATATATATATATATATATATATATATATATATATATATATATATATATATATATATATATGTGTGTGTGTGTGTGTGTGTATATATATTTAGGCAGCAATCCTTCCTTTACGCATGTTTCATTAATGTTTATCCAGACGTCTTACATTACACCTATCTGATCACAGTTCCATCAGAACACATTTAAACACACACTCAGATTTACCTGACACTATTAGGAACATACTAGTAGAAAACACAAATATATTAACTGCATCCACTAGCAAAAAAGACTAAAATAATGGAAGCACTAATAATAAAAAAGAAAAAGCCAACTCTTAACAATATTAACTATGAACAAAGCCACAAATGCTAACCGTATTCGAAACTAAAAACATCACTACCACACACTGAACATACACAGAACACACACACTCTACTAAGCTGATAATCGAATCATCCTTGATAATGGTTAAAGGTATAGCCGAAAGCGCTCGGAAATACAGAACATTCGGACAGTTCTTACACACCATTTGTCCAGAAAAGAAAGCTCTTGTCAGAACACAAGAAAAATTAAATAAAAAGCTCAACCGTAGTATCTTGTCTGTCGTTTTAATGAAACATTCATATATATATATATATATATATATATATATATATATATATATATATATATAAATATTAAGAAATGGACATTTTTATGTTTAACGTTGTTATTTATAGATACAAGTATTTAACAAATGCTCTGTTTATGATAAACAGTATTAAATAACATTTACCGGCCTGAATGTCCGAGAAATTTTCATAGAACGAATATGTCAAAGAACGAATATTTTCTATGAAAATTTCTCGGACATTCAGGCCGGTAAATGTTATTTAATACTGTTTATCATAAACAGATCATTTGCTTAAATACTTGTATCTATAAATAACAACGTTAAACATAAAAAATGTCTTTAATAAATATATATATACATATATATATAACCGGGTGTAACAGCAAACGTGTCCAATTCTTAGATTAAGTTTGAATCGTTATATCGTAGAAATGCTTAAAGATATTTTACTGGAATTCCCCGGGGCATTTATAACGCTATCCCCCTTTACTTTGAGCAATAAGAATGTATAATTTCTCCTTATGTTTAAGAGAAGAATGGTGACGAAATCGATCATGAACGAAATCATAGGATTAGAAGCTCATGAATGATCGATATAAAGTTCATTAATATATATATATATAGCTTCTAACGCTACAGTAGGTAGCGGCTTGGTGAGAGTAGTATTGGCTCCAGGGGGCACAGTCCTGTGGTAATAGTGAATCTCAGTCGAGTTCCGCCACGGAATATGTGAGCGAGCGGCGCTTTGTCGAGTCTGGTTTGCAATCTCTTCGTCACCGAGACCCACTTGGAACAGTTGGTATGATGTTCGCTTGAGAACCCAACTGTCAGGGTTTCAATTATTTCAGGATCATTTTCCAACTTATTCACGATGATCCCGCTCTAACTTTCTGACCTAGAGTAACAAGTTGACTCACAAGTTTCACGTAACAGTTTCAAGTCCCTTTTCACTGCACTTCGGATGGTCAGAGCTGAACCTCTGCTCTCACGTTTCAAAACATCTGATGAATTTGATTTCATTTTTCTAATTGATCGCTTTAGCTCTAAGCTGAAATGATAATCCCTCTTACTTCTTGATCCAGTTTTCCTCTGTACTGCTCCCTGTATTTTCAGCTTATTCACCGTATTCGGTATCGTTCTTCAATGGATCTGAGGATGGAAGCCAGTGTATGAATATTAGTAACATTACTGAAGGCCAGAATTATTTTCCTCTCACCATTGCTCAGCTGAGAAGACGGTGGGTCTGACTGAAAACGATTTTAAACTGTTCTCTTTCTTGCTGAATAATTCAAATGGTTTTCAGTGATCCTTACCGACATAATAGACATAATAGATATTCCGAACAGACATAATAGACATTCATTTCTGTTATATTTAAAAATATATGCTTAAATAATGATCTGCAGCCCCAACATTATATATATATATATATATATATATATATATATATATATATATATATATATATATATATATATATATTTTATTTTATTTTATACCTTCTTCTTTCTTTAGATACAAGTATTTATAAACGCTCTCTTTATAATAAGCAGTATTAACAACATTTACCGGCCTGAATCTCAGAGAAATATGCGTCAACCGACAGAAATATTTTCTATGAAAATTTCTCGGACATTCAGGCCGGTAAGTGTTGTTAATAATGTTTATTATAAACAGAGCATTTTCTTAAATATTTGTATCTACAAAAAGAACGTATAAACATAAAAATTATAAAATAATTGTTCGGACTTAGTCCATTTCATAATATATATATATATATATATATATATATATATATATATATATATATATATTATTTTTTAAAATATGATTCCAAAACGCAAATGCGTTTTGGAATCATATTTTAAATAAATAATTATATTTAAATAAATAATTATATTTATGCACTATTTTTGTATCGAGCACTATTTTTTAAAAATAATAACTAAAATACTAAGGGACTTTGGATTATTTACCTAACCAGTTCCTTCTTATTTTTCTATATTTTCATATATATATATATATATATATATATATATATATATATATATATATGTATATTTGGTTGGATAGATGTGAGTTTGTGACCCTGGGTTTCACGCTTTAGCGATCGTCTGACAAACTGATTAATTTTTTTTTTAAATTGGGGTTTATGTAGATTGCGTGTATTGGTGTTATTGTGGAAGTGGTGGAGGAAACTTTGTCGTTTTGTTATTCATCGTACTAGCGCAAACATCGATGTATGCAGACACATATACATACTTGGTCGTCGGTCGTGACTCATACATATATAAACATATATATATGTATGTATACGGGTGGTGTTGTGTCTATACATACGCATTTGCATGTTGAAATTTAAAGATTGGAAGTGTGGCGGAAATGTCTCGTGAATGTCTCGTGAATGTATACATGTCATATTATTTAGTTTTACGATGAATAATATTTCCTCGCATGTATGTATATATGTCTGGTGGGGTCTGTGTAAAATTATGATAGGTAAAAATTATTATTATTTATATTTATTTTTTAATTTTTGAAAAAAAAATGGGGGTTTATTTGTTGAATTTCTAGGTCTGATGAATTGGATCGTATTTACGATTCCAATGGAATAAATTATGACCATGAAATATTAGTGTTTAAGCCTTTTTATTATATCCTTACTCTGTCCTGGACATTGTGTTCTACCTGGATTCTATCCTCTTGGAAATTTTTTTATTAAAAAAAATATATATGTACGTGTATGCATGTATGTATATATATTTATATATTTTGAATATGTATGTGTATATTTACCACTAATATTATCAATTATCTATCTATCTATCTATCTATCTATCTATCTATCTATATACATATATTTATATATATATATATATATATATATATATATACTGTATGATGTACTATTATTCTTTTCTGAGTATTAGCCAGATTTCCCGTCTTTGCAAATCCAGAAAGCCTGCTCAATCTACTCAACAAAACTAAGCTGAACGGAATTTAGTTAAAAGTCGACCATGGTATATTTCGAAGCCTGGTCTCATGGAAACAGATAAAATTTTCTAACGATTTCTGGTGCCGGCGGGGTTTGAGAAATCTATTTGCCTGAAAAAATGTTTTATTGGAAAGATTTAATAAATTTCAACCGATATTAGGTTTGGCTGCTCGGCAAATTAATGCTGAATGTTTCCTTATAAGGAAACTGCTAATATTGCCATTTCTATTACATTTGGATACATGTCTTTTAACAAGAATCACCGATGTAGCACATATACATATATCTTTTCCGCTTACGTTCTAACATTGATTTTCTAGCTTTTCCACTTATAAAGGTAAAGAAACAATCTATAAAAGCTATACCTGTTCAATGGATTTCATTGCTTAGAACTCATTACAAGACCCCGGTTCTCTGGATAGACGCGTTCTTTTCGATAAGCCCCAAACAATGCCCGCAATGTTTGCAATAACTCCATGGCTATTGTTTGTTTATTCCTTTGCTTTTCGGTTTATTTATTTATCGCCAGAGTTTTCCAATTACTAATGCCCGGGTCAGTGTTTCTTTTCGTTGTTTTTCTTCCAATTTCCCATCGCCTTCACCGATAGTGGCCGCCATTTTAATCTGCCTTGTTGCCCGCATGTCGCAATCCAGAACGTTTTGTCGTTTTCTTACCGGAACTAATCTATTGGCCACATCTATGGCGCATGCGCGTGTACGCTTTCGCTTGGTAGCAGGCAGACGTAGAAAGATGCTGGATAGGGAGTAAATGGCAAAAAAAAAAGAAAGAAAGAAAAGCAGAAAGAAAGAAAAGCAGAAAGAAAGCAAAAGCATGCTGTGTTCTAAAAGTAATTTTATTTGGTTTCTGTTTGAGGATGGATTTATTTTCTGCAGTTATTATATTGTGCCTTGTTAGTTTCATTGTGTATTGTTTAGCTTTTCTTTTGTTAATTGTTTTTAATTTTCTACATATATATATATATATATATATATATATATATATATATATATATATATATATATATATACTTCTTGGTAGATTGGCGTGGTGGGTGGACAAATGATTTCAGTTTTAACTTTTTCTCAATTTGCCTTTAAGCTTGGACGTTTGCTAACTTTTTTCTGGAACAGATATTTTTAAAACCCTTTACATATATATATATATATATATATATATATATATATATATATATGTGTGTGTGAGACAGAGCGCACGTGAGCGTGTGCGAGTGTTTCCCTACGTGTGTATGTCAGCGAGTATGGGTGTAAGAGCTTATTTGTGTGAGCATGTGCATGTCTTGGTTGTGTTAGCTGATCGTGATCCATACATACAAATATATATGTGTTTGTGCCTGTGCGCGCCTGTCTGTGTGTGTGTGGGGGTTAAATATTCTGATAGGATTAAATTATTTATGTATAACGAATATAAATTAATATAAAAAGAAAACTTTGTTTTGCCAACGTACTTGATCACCTGATGGTATCAAAGTATTTTGCAACATATATTTATAATCAGAAATAATGGAAGTGCATCTTCCAATTTTTTAAACTGACATTTAAGAACGCTATAAACTATTCTCAAAGCCAACAATGTAAGTATACTTTACTTTTCCTTGGCCAGCTGATGTTTTATAATATTTTAAGGTCCATCTAAATACGTGTTGCAAAAAATCTCCATATTAACCTTGGTGATGCTCCTCAAGTAACGAAACGCGTATTTATTTAATAAATATTTATAATAATATTTTTAATGCCAACATCCGGTACTCAGATTTTCAAGTAAGAACATAAAATCCAGATGATGATTATCTTTTGGTATTGATAATATTATTATATCATATTAAGCCTCTGTCGATTTTGGCAATGAGACTTCCGTTTATTTTATATTTTGAGCATTTAGTAGTTACTTAGTTATTCTTAAAATATATATAAAGACATTTTATGTTTATACATTCTTTTTTATAGATGCAAATATTTAAGTAAATGCTCTGTCTATAAAAACATTATCAACATTTACCGGCCAAAATATGCGTCCTCCGACAGGAATCAAACCCGTATCCTATACGGAACCGTCATATAGCCTGACGTGCGTTTACCGATTTCGCCACAGGTCGTTTTATAAATATTCATGTAAATTTTGGTCAGCAAACATTCTTTTAAACAGAAATCGTATGAAGGAAATGTTATGATTTTTTTATTTAGTTTTTACCACCTCAAAAATCGTTTAGGGATTAGCCGAATGCGTTCAGGACAATAAACGGTATGTGCTGCTTTTGTTATTCTTTACAAACAACAAACGAGAAAAATGTAAGAAGGTAGGAAAAATTAAATTAAAATGTAATGAAACTAGCCTTGACCGTAATTTAAAAATATATATATATATATATATATATATATATATATATATATATATATATATATATATATATATATATTTACACATTCACAGAAACACAAACGCACATATATATATTTCATTGAATACAACAGAGAAGGGTTTTGATTATTTTTTTTTCATACAATTTCTCGTGTGACCTATTTTTTTTTCTTTTCTGATGATAAGTTATATAAAAACTGTCCGAATGATATTTTTTAACGAGCGCTTTCGGCCATACATTTAGCCATTTTTAAGGTTGAAATATATTAACTGTTAACAAGAAATAGTTTGTTGCAAGTATGCATTTATATAATATTTACATTTTTCAAAACACGGTCAAGATATTATGCCCATGTTCATAGTTGATATTATTGATTTTTTTTTGTTTTTATTAATAAGGCTTCGATTATTTTTTTGCCTTTTTTGCATGTAGATGATGCTATTATATTAGTGTTGTCAACAAGTATGTTACGAATAGATTCCGGTAGGTCTCCATGAATATTTAAATGAGATCTAATTGAGCTATGGTCAGAAAGGTGTAGAGTGTGTCTTCACAAATTTAAAACCTCGTACCTTATAGTTAAAAATAATAATTCAACTGTTGGAAGAAAATTAAATATGGCAATTATTATTTACGAAATTAAATATCCATTAAGGAAATGTATTCCTAATCAATCAAAATTCATAAATAATTATATAGGCCACACTACATGTTTAACACGAAAACTCGGAAAAAAAAATTAGGACATGTTTTTATGTAATTGGTCATCTGAAAAGAAAAAAATTATTAGACAACCTGATAAATTGTTTAAAAAAGTAAATCAAAGCACCTTGTCTGTCGTATTCAATGAAATGTGCCTGAAAGTAGAATTTCTGACTAAACACGCATAAATGTATATAGATGTATTTCTACAAAAACCCAATGCAATAAATTTATATATATATATATATATATATATATATATATATATATATATATATATATATATATATAAAATCCGTAAGTGATAAGGGTAATCCAATTAGGTCTATTTTTATATGAAATATTAAAATGGAAGATGCATGAAGAGCGATCGATATATGTATATACAGTGTAATAGGATATGCGCCGACAAAAAAAAAATAATATATTATCGAAAATTCGGTAATAAAATTATTTCTTCAAATAAGTATTTAATATCTGCCTCATCAAACCTAAATTACAAAATGCTTTAAATTCATGCCGACAATATATTAAAGGTTCTTTTAAAAATTGAATTACATATATATATATATATATATATATATATATATATATAAAGAAAGAACAGCAAGATATATAATCCGGTGTTATTATAGATATTTTTATTTTTACAAAATAGTGTTCAATGTAAATTTACAGAGCATTAATATTATAAATTAATTCGCTTTTTATTAATTAAATTCGTGGCTTTTAGCTACCATTTTTGAAACATGGTTAGGACTGTGTAGTTAGAAAAAAACATATTTTAAATCAATTAATTTATCATAATATATATATATATATATATATATATATATATATATATATATATATATATATATATATGATATTTTTCATATATAAATGCATTACTTCACATTATCCCCGATTCAACAGTTTCGTGGTAATATGTCCACTTTTCAAGGGATTAATCTGTATAATAAATATTTCCAATTGTAATGAATATCCGTTTTTTTTTTAATTGTTATCTTTGCGTCTTTTTTCACTCTGCTATGGAGGCATTTTGTTCATTTTTCTTTTACATGTTTTTCCTGTGTTCTTTCATAAACGTAATAAATTTTAAATTATATATTTTGTAATTCATAAACGTAAATTTTTTTAAGTTATATATGTTTCAACATTTTTTTTTAATTTTTGTTTTTCACTGTTCGTTTTATTTTTACGTATATCATTTATTGTTTTTATGTACATCTATATATTATATTATATTTATTATATTGTGTTATATTATTATTTAATTTATACCAGTTACCGTTGTATTTATTATATTATGTTTTAATTGTATGTAAGTTGCAAAGTAAATATTTATTAAAATGTCTGCATTTAGAAATAAATTCATTTCTCTTGTTAAATAATTTAACTTGATTATTGAAATTAATTATAAAAATCCTACCGCAATCTACATTTTCGTTCATTAATATTATATTGGCTACTTTTTTATGAATTCCAATTTAATTTTACTTTATATATTGTTTTTCTTTCTGACTCCGTATATGTTTTCATAATGTTGTGTTATTTGCGGATCTGTATATTTTAAATGACATTTTATGGTTGTAAAATATTTTTTAAATGTTATTTCTGCTTCTGCTACATAATTTTTCTTATGTTAATTTTATTTGATGCAGATGACATGCTGTACATAGTATATTATTAGATAGACATTTATTATTAAGTGAGTAGTTGTTTCGATTTCGACAATTACAATTATTATTGCTATTTTGTGGGGTTTTGTCATTGAAATTGCTGCTATTTTTGTTTAATATGTTTTTTTATTATGTTTATTTTTTTCCCAAACTATGATTTTAATTGTAATTTTGTTAATGATTTGCAATTTTTGATTAATTTTAATTGGTATATGCTTAGGTGGGCGATTTGAATTTTCTTTTATATATCTGGGATTATTATTTGATTTCTTATACGGTTTGATTATTATTGAACTGCAAACTTGACTATTTAGATTAGATGTTATGTCAATTGTACATCCAAATTTATTAAATATGTTTTTTTTAATTTTTTCTACCATTACAATTATTAAATCCTCATCTCGATAAAATCATACATCCTTTTTCTTAATGACATTTGACAAATTATACATGATATATATCCAAATAAGTTCGCATATTAAGCGCCATCTCAACTACCTATTGATGCGCCAAAGTTACCATTATTGATATTGCTATTATACTTTTACAGTCATATTTTATTGTTATTGTGCAATAATGAATTTCTGCGATGATTAATCATACCTAATGCGTTGCATTGATGAATTTATAACTTTATTAGATACATATCTGGTAAAAGATGGATAAATAATATATATATATATATATATATATATATATATATATATATATATATATATATATATATATATAACGAAATATAGTCTTAAGGTGTGCTATATTTATGGGATAAAGTGCTCAGAGATAGAGTGTAAAAATAAAAGTCAACATAGAAGTCAACATTAGAGGTGACAGTCTGTTTTATGCTATATGCAATCGTCAAGCCACGTGTGCTGCTATTTTTCTAGGCTATTTATATATTTACGGGTCAGTGGTGCATTGTGGGTAGTCTAATATGGCGTTTATTTTACCGGTTAAATTATTTTGCTTGTTTTTATTTATTTTTATTTTTTGTTTCTTATTTTATTTATTTATTTATTTTTAATCGGTATTTTTATTAACGTAGTAAAAATTGTTTATATCACTTATTTAATAGTTTTGTTTTGGTTTGAGAATTTAATTAACGCTATTTGTTTTTTTGTTTGTTTTGTTTTTTACTACGTTAATAAAAACGCGGGTATGTGTGTATACTTTAACATAATATTTTAAAAAATATATTATTACTTAAATTGCATATAAATTATCTAAATATGATTTGTTGTTAATCTTTTTATATATCTCATTTTTTAAGCATAATTTCTTAGTTTTAAGCAGGAACTAACTTTTATTATATGTAATTAATCTATTTATCTATCTACCTATCTATCTATCTATCTCTTTTTTCCCCCTTTCCCCCTCATTTAATGTTTTTTTTTTTTGGTTTTTAAGTTTATGATTAAATAATCCCAGTGTATCAAACTTGAGGAGTACTGGGACGAAACCGGTTGTTTGTTTTAGTTCTTAGTTTTCATAATTATGTCCTTTACATTCCGCTTATTCCTTGCCATAATATATATACATATATATATATATAACTCACTTCTGGGCCCACTTTTGGATTCATTTTATCTTTTGTTTAGCGTGGTAAGTTTGAATTGTGTACCAAAGGGTTTTTTGAGACCAGGGCGTTTCTTGTGCGTTAGTTTTGATTGTATGATTTTATTGTTATTTTTCGCTTCCCTCCACATTTTAACACATTGTATATGCTGCTTGCTTTCATTATTATTTTTTTTAATTTATCAGGATATATTGGTTTTTCAAAGTGTTAACTAAATTTCGTTTTAGTTCATTCGTTTAGTATTTTCTCTTTAACTTTTGCTCTTTTTTCTGTTTCTTTCTTGCATCAATGTTTTCAACTCAGAATTTTCGCCCTTTGTATGTATATTTTACTTTCTATGTATTCCTGAAAATGTGCCACGAACTTCAACTGATGAAGTTATAACAGTTTTTGATTCCGCCATGTTCTTTTGATCAGTATTTCCTGGCATCAATTTGATCTCTAGTTAATTACTTAATCTAAATTTCGGATTAGTGGTGGCATCCTATTGGTCCCTACCGGTTCGCGTGAACCTATTCTTAAAATCTTAAAATCTTAGCGATCCGGTAATTGGAATATCCGAAAATAATCTTATATATTATTAGCCGATATATAATAGGTAAAAATATAATTAGCAACATTTCGGTATGTTATGCAGATACTGAAAGAGAGTTTTCTCTGATGAACATAAATTTATCCAGACAAAAGATATCGTTCTTCAAATTAAAAATGTGGCAAATCTTACAGTCCGAAATTTGATAGGTCTTCCATTGGATCATTGGGACTACATCGATCCAGTTCTTATGTGTCTATGTAACCATAGTAACATATGTAACAGCTGATGAAACTAGAGCTAAAACGCATCATGCTTCTGAACAGAAATATGATGAGAAGAGAATTTCAATCTGGAAATATCTTAATAAAATATATTATATTTATTAAGCAAATGGTTTAATTCTTTTTTATACTCTAAAGTCATTTTTCGCCGTTCTCAGGTTGAAAAGAAAATTAGAAGAATAGTTTTCTAAAGATTGTTGGCACTTATAGAATCGGTTCCTGAAAATTTGGGATGCCATTATTGGCGTGAATGATATACCTTGATATTTTTCCTAGTTTCTTTTGGTTAAATTAACTCTCCGTTGCATTCTTATTTACAAGTAGTCTGCGATATTATTCAAAGAACATGTATACTCTGACTGTCTAATCTAAGAGTGTGAGATACTTAAGTTAATAATCCTTTTTCTTACGTTATCTAAAATATGTTACGCGATACAGTATTTCATAAGATGGCTGAAATATTAAGGTTGAAATATCATTTGGAGTATTAAGAGTTTAATGAGACGACTCTTTTTTTAGATTTATTTTTCGAACGGTGATATTTTCTTACAATCAAAGAAGCAGTGACGTTCTAAAATACTTGAGGTAACATGAAGTCATACATTAATGTACAGTTTTCTGTTTTGTCGTTTCTCATATGAATAGTTTACTCAATTCTGTGTATAAATTCTCTTTTTCTGAAAAATACTTTTTTCAGTTGGAGCATAATCTGATATAACATGGATCTTACAGCCACGAACATGTTTAGTCTTATAAAACGTCATATATTACAATATCTAGTTATTTGCATATTGCAATTCCAACACGATGTTGTATTTTGCTTTTGTCCCCAGTCCCATATGGATTTTATTACACATGCACAATAGAGTCAGTACAAAACCGACGTACCTCTTATATAGAAACATCACGATAGTTTTTTTTTCTAGTATTCTTTTAAAAAGAAGCGTACCCTGAAATCATCGGATTCTGAGTAAAGTTTTTGTCCTATTTTCCAATTGAAGAATATTTTAAGTTTCATTTTTGTAGTTGATTGATGCTGTTAGATTAGTTGACTCATTAGATCTTTCATTATCAGTTGGAGATTTTTAGACCCCGGCCGATTGTTCCACCGGTGGGTTAGGGGAACACATCTTTTAGTAAACCCACATGACAGACAATGTGTTATTTAGTTATATTTTAGGCAAGAACAGTGCTGTGTTTGTCAAAGACACCGGGACAAGAAACGCGATATTTAAGCTCAGAATGTTATCAGAAAGAGTGATATATATGTTGAAGGACGTGTGCCTCTGTTTTATAGATTACGCAAATACGTTCGATAAAGTACGCGACAAAGATCTGGTGGAACGGATGAACATGCTAGACGTGTTTGGGAATGTTATTAGAATGATTAAGAACGTATAGTGACATTAAGCCGCCTGCATACATGCGGTGGGGTCTTCCCTCTAATGAGGCTATTCCACTTACTATAATATTAGTAGAAATGTAAGCCTCGGGAAAACAGTGATATAGACTATTCAACTGTCGAACTCACTGTCTTTAGCAGAGAAGAACCCGGGCGAGACTTTGCCGAAGGCAAAGTTTCGTCCGGGGAGGTAGACAGACCATGAACCAGTTTATACGCGTTCTATGGGAATATTTTTGACTGAGCTTACGGGCTTGTAGAACCCACGATAAACTCGGCCTTGTGCCACATACATCCCTCGTGGGGGTGCTGTTAAATATTAACAGTTATATAGACTTCAACTGTCGAACTTTCTGTCTTTGGCAGAGAGAACCCGGACGAGCCTTTGCCGAAGAGCAACGTTTCGTCCGTAGAGGTAGACAGGCCCTGACCCGTTTATGAGGGTTCTACGGGAATATGTTTGCCTAGCCTACGAGCTCGGAGAACCCATGGTAAACTCGGCCTTGTGCTACATACATCCCTCTTGGGGTGATGTTAAATATCAACAGTGATATAGACTGAACACTGGTCAACCGACACACACTCACAAGTCGTGTAATACTCTTCTGTTATATTAACTGTAGAATACACTATTTATCTGCAACCTCTTGTTTTGTTATTTCTTAACCATACACTTGCTCACAACAATATAGTGAGGAATTAAGTGTAGCAGATATACAATATTAGCAAGGTGTGTAAGAAAAGGTTATATCTTAACCAAAGGATTTATTCAACGTTTGTAATGAGAGCTTTCTGAGAAAATTAGATCGCCCTCTATGATACAGTATTGACGGCCACAATCGTAACACATATGCAGATAGCACAATCATAATAACAGACTGGGAAAAACTACAAAATCTTCTACAGAAGGTAGTGAAGAAAAATCAGAAGAATTACTAAACATCAACTGCAAGAAAATGGAATGCATAGTTGTTAGCAAACGGATGAGCCCTAATATGCAAATTACATATCTGAGATACCAAAATCAAACAAATAAAAAAGTTTAAACATTTGGGAATTGTTCCCACAGAGGAGAGAAAGTGTGACAATGAAATTCGATGACTCATTGGGATAGACGCATTACGAAAGCTAAGCAGTGCATTGAGAAGCAAAAGAACTTCGTTAGAAGCAAAGAAAAGATTACTGAACTATTACATGATATCTATCCGCCTATAGCCCAGTATATGTTGGACAATATCCTCAAAGATGAAGAAGAGAATTGAAGCAATAGAAATATGGTTCTACGGAAAGATACTGAAGACAGTATCGGACGTGTGACCAAGGACGAGGTTTTAGAGAAAATGGAAACAAAAAAGAACCTTATACTTAACATCAGGAAGAGATAGTTGAAGCATTCTAATGAAGAAGGAGAGCTTGAAAAATCAGGTAAACACAGAACAGATTGACGGAAAGATTGGCAGAAGAAAACAGCGCATAACTTATTTCACGAACTTGAGTAAATAGATGACAGAACAAAGTTTACAATAAATAAAGAAAAGATAAAAAATAATTAAGAGCAAGAAAGGAAAGGAAATTGTGAAGAGCCATGGTCGCATACATCCTAAGAGGACTCGGCACAAAAAGAAAATGAAGAGTCCAACGACGTTGATTTTATATCAGTTTCCTTCTGATAGATGAAGTGTCTTCATCACATTCATTTTAGCCATATAAAAACAGACGCAACAAGTTATATGTCATGTGACAATTCGTTGAGCGGTATAAAATTGGGAGTATATGAAGTTTTAAATTAATTTGTTTCAAATAATCGTATCTAAACAAAACGATGCAATGTGAAAATAATAATTATATACGTTAAATTTTTACCTAAAAAAATGGAACGTTATAAAGTTTCTTTTTGAATTCAAAGAAAACACTTACCTCGACTGTTCACGAGTTAACTGTGATATTTAAAAAAATATTAAATACCATAGATGACAAAACAAATACTACAATAAAGAAAAGACAAAATTAATTAAGAGCAAGAAAGTAAAAGAAATTGTGGAAAGCCATGGTCGCATACATCCTGAGAGGACACGGCAAAAAAAGAAGATGAAGACATGAGTCCAACATTGGATTTATATGAGTTTCCTTCTCATAGATGAAGTGTCTTCATCATATTCATTTTAGCCATATAAAAACAGAGACATCAAGTTATATCTTAAGTCATGTGACAATTCGTTTAGCGGTATAAAATTGGGAGCATATAACGTTTTAAATTAATTTGTTTCAAACAATCCTATCTAAACAAAACGATCCAATGAAAAGTACTAATAATACTTATTTAATTGTTACCTAAAAATTGGAACGTCATAAAGTTTTTTTTTAAATTCAAAGAAAACACTTATCTTGTGCACGAGTTAACAGTGATATTTAAAGAAAAATTGGATTATGCCATACATGTTCGTTAACAAATTAATCAAAAACTGTCGAATTTTATATATATATATATATATATATATATATATATATATATATATATATATATATATATAAACAAAATGAAAACATTCATAGTGTTCTTTTACGGATATACTGTGTCTGAAATTTTACACACACACACACACACACACACACATATATATATATATATATTAATAAACAGAAGAAACAGATGTAGATAGAGTCCACAGTTCTTAGCATGTAGTTTTTAAAAGTGCTCTATACAAACCTAGACCGAAATATATTATTATAATATTTTTATACTAATATATTAAAATAAAAAAAAAATTAAATCGCTACACAAAAACAATGTTTGGGAACTTTAATGGTTCGTCATTGGGCGATAACATAATTACAATATATATATATATATATATATATATATATATATATATATATATCATTATATATAATATATATCACTCGTGAACTATTGATGCAAGAAGGAAATTACTAAAGTTAATGATCTAAAATAGCCAAATCACTTCGCTAACTAAATTTTAAATATATGTTAACGCACTAACCTCTCGATGAATGTTATGATACTTGCTTTTTTAGACTATAAACTGTATTAGATCTTCCTTAAATGTGCAAGTACTTTCGACGGGCCCTCCTGTCAGCATCAGGCATGGGAACTATTTTCTTTTTGGTAAAATTCAGGTAGCATCCCAAACGAAAATATATAAAGAAAATCGAAATGTTTTCATTAAATGTTTTATTGATAACAGATACAATCTTGTTGAGCGTACAGTCGCAACGCTAAGGTTGGAGTTTTGTCTATGAATATCAAATGTTTCCTTATAACCCAACTACTAATAGTAGGATTGTCATAGTAGATGAGGGGAACTGATACTACATTTCTTCCCAGTTCGACTTTTTGAGATTGAAGAAAAGCACTGGCTGCTTAGCAGTTCCATATAAGAAAATGGCTACTATTGTCTTTATCCCTTTTCTTGTCTAGGTCCTGATCTGGCATCTAGTCTACAGTCGCTTTCTTACAGACGTGCCGTGGCTTCCCTCTGTCTCTTCTACAAGTATTTTCACGGCAACTGTTCCGACGAGCTACATTCGCTGGTTCCCAGACTGCGTGAATTTAATCAAGCTACCAAGGCTGGCATCTTGGCCCACCCATTCACTGTAAAAACGGCTAAATGTAACCATCTCTTTTACTCAAACAACTTTTCTCAAACTTCCTGTCTATAGAACTCGCTTAATCTATTTGCTTCCCCGCTGACTATAATCTTCACATATACAAGTGTAATGTTAATCGACATCTGACACCCTGAGCTTGGACACCGTCCTTCTCTGTAACCTTTCCTCAAACATGGCTCTTTACTCTTGTTCTCAATCCACTGTAACCCTTTGCGTGCTAGTGGCACTGCCGCCTTGCTTGGGGTGAATTGCTTTATTTTTTTTTTTATTTCTTTCTTTCACTTATTTTTTCGTTTTATTTTCTCTTTCATTTTATTAACGTTCTTATTTCGTTCTTTTCACGGAATTTACAATTTCCTTCTTTCTTTCGATTTTATCCTGAATTCATTCTATTTTTCTATCTATCCAGAATAATTCTATTACTTTTTCTATTTCAAAAAAAAAATCTTATCTCTTTCTTTCATGACCTATTTCTTCGTTCATTTCTCGCGTCGATATCATTTTCCATTTTCTATTCATTCATTTCTTCACTATCGTTTTCGCAGTCATTCAGATTAACCTAAGGTCAAATTACGCTGAAATCACCGTTTCTTATTCGGTCACCGAAGTTAAGCAGCCTCAAGTCTGGTCAGTAATTCGCTTGGGAACAGCGGTTACTGTAAGCAAAACGCTAAATCATATATTTCAGCTTCAAATAACCCGCAATTGATTGATAAGCCGTAAAAATCAAATCAGTATTTCACATTTGTTTATTTTAATTCTGAAATTCTTCTCATGGTAGTTAAAAAATGTGTTGTTAAGAGGTTATTTATAATATCTAAGAAGATCTGTTGCGCCTATTTTGTCTTATGATTTGAAAAGCTCGAATGAAACGCGAATTTTGACACCAGGGATCAAACCATCAGGTGCTGTCCCTGTTTTTTTGTCATATTTTTCTTTCTTTTCTTTTGTTTTATATTTCTCTTTTTCTTTCTATTTTATTCCTCCTTCTTTTCTTTCTTTCTATTTAATATTTATATTTCTTTTTCTTACTTCTTTCTTTCTTTGTATTTATTTCCAATTCTTTTTCTTGCTTTCCTTCTTTTTCTTTGTTTCTTACTGTCTTTGTTTCTTTGTTTCTTTGTTTCTTCTTATCATTCTCTTTCGCCTTTTTTTCTGTCTTTCTTTGTATTATTTTCATTTCTCTTATTTGCGTTATTTTTTTTATATTTTTTCACTCTTCCGCCTTTGCTTTCTTTATCTGCCTCTTTTTTTCTTCCTTTAGTTTCTTTTGTTTTATTTTTCTCATTTTTCTTTCCTTGTATTTTTCCTTTTTCTTTCTTTCCGTCATTCTTTCTTTTCCTTTTTCTTTCACATTTTCTTTCTTTTATTTTTCCTTCATTTTGAACTTATCTTTTTTATCTTCCCTTTTTTCTTTCTTTCTTTCTTTCTTTCTTTCTTTCTTTCTTTCTTATCATTCTCACTTTTCTGTCTTTCTTTGTTTTCTTTTCCTTTCTTCTTTCAATTATTTATTCTAATCTTTTTCCATTTTTACTTTTTGCCGTTTCTTTCTTTTTAACTTTTTCTTTCTTTTTCACTTCATTCTTTTTCATTTTTTTCTTTCTCTCTTTCTTTCGTTGTATTGTTCTCATTTATTCCTGACGTTTTCATTCTTTTCCTTTCTTTAATTCTTTCTTTTTATTTTTGTTTTTGCCTTATTTTTTTAAACTTTGATTTTTTTATCTTGCCTTTTTATTTTCTTTCTCTTTATTATGTTTTCTTTTTAGCTTTTACTTTTTCTTTCTTATTGCTTATTTTTCTTTAATTTTTTTTATTTTTTACTTTTTTATTTTTCTTTCTTATTTTTTTTTTTTTTATTTTTTATTTTTTATTTTTGTTATTTTTTATTTTTCTTTCTTACTTTTTGTTTTTTATTTTTCTTTCTTATTTTTTATTTATTTATTTTTCTTTTTCTTTCTTATTTATTTATTTTTAATTTTTCTTTCTAATTTTTCTTTATTTATTTTTTATTTATTTTTTATTTTTCTTTCTTATTTTTACTTTTTGTTCTTTTTTATTTTTCTTTCTTGTTTTTCTGTTTTATTTTATTTTACTTTTCTATCTTCTTTTTCTTTCTTTTTATCATTATTTTTCTTATTCTTCTGTTTTTTTTCTTTGTTCTTTTATTATTTTCTTTAATTTTCCCTTCCTCTTCTTTCCAGATTAATGTTTCCGTTTTCTGCTGATTCTTCATTACTCTTTTCTTTTCTTTTTCTTTCGTTTTATTATTATCTTTTCTTTCTTTTTCATTTTTCCTCTCGTTAATTCATTCTTTCTTTCTTTCTATTTTTTATTTTTATAATTATCTCTTTTATTTTCATTTATTTTTTGTCTTTACTTTATTTTTTTTTCATTTTCTGTCTTTCTTTGCTCTCTCCTTCCTTTGTTTTTCCCTCAAAAATCTTTTTTAACTACTTATACAGTCTCTCTTTATTCCTTTACTTGTTTCTCTTTTTTCTTTCTTTCTAACTTTAAATCTGCCTATAAATCATCCTAATAATTTTCACGCATGTCACAGGTCTATCTCTCCATTTAATTCTGTTTTGTCTATTTTATATTTTGACCTGATCACAAAATTCTAATCCTGACGGCCTCTCCAGCGTAATTGCTTCCATATTAAACGTCCATATTTTTTCTAAGCCCGCATTCCAGCAAACGCCTTAACTTCTCTCTTTTTTTAATCAATTCATTAATTTGTTTTATTAATGAAAAATTGCCATATTGGCGGAACTATGGAAACTTTTATGTGTCGATTCCTAAGCCTATTTCATATTTTCTTGCGCAATATTTTACAAAACAAATTTACTATACCCGAAATACTTTCTATATATACATGCACGCACACACATGTACACACTTAGACACACTCACTTACATTTCCGGATTTTCTTCAGGAGGCCTAATGTAATATTTTTTTTAAATCTTTCAGTTGAGATTTATGCCACTGAGGTCATTTCCACGGTGAAAGACGACATTGAAGTTTTTGTGCCCTTATGGAAATGCCGGATTAGACAGCAAACATATCCTTCACAGCTGCCTGTTCAGCTTCTATAGCCCACATGAATCACTTCTTCCAGCTATATCAACGCAACACTCATAACAAAGGCCTATTTGTACCCGCTCGTAAAGAGTTTAAGCGTGTCCTCGACGAAGTAAAGATGTTATTCACTAATCGAATGACACGAGGTATGGTCTCTCACAATATTGATTCGTGAGATTACCGGCGGCTCAGTGTGCCGACCAAGAGTAAATATCTAATTCATCATTTGTTTTCAATCAGTTTGATGTATTGTCATCTACTGCTAATAAAAGGTTGAGATGTTGAGAGTGTTTCCGCGTGCGTGTATTCAAATAAGGTCAAACACATACGTAGGGAAAAATACTGGTATATTTGAAGAGGTATTTACAACAGAGAGATTAGTAGTAAAACGAACGCAGGTTAGTAGTAATAATCAGCAAGAGTCTAAAGTCCAACCGTATCTTCCGGTAGAGAGACGGAAGTGTGATGGTCACCTGATCTTCCCAGAACTCTCTAGCACTGTCCTATATCGTAGAGAGATCAGTCCATTCTCATCAGAAGGTGGGTGACCCCAACATAAAATAAAATTCTTTTCTAAATTTCATCCAATCTCGCCTCAGTCAGGTAGATTTTTGTTTGTTCATGACCCACAGAGCCCACCTAGGGTGGGTAGACTTTAGTTACAGTTTCTGGGAGAAAGCTGGTCAGCTCCGGTAATCTGCAGTATTAACAATACAAATACGCTGAAACTATCGATCAGGATGACTTTTGATTAGCATAACTATTAGCAGTTTCCAAACAGTTATGTATACACACATTCAATCATAAGGCCTGGATCAACACGTGGTTTGGTTTTTATAGCATTGCTGCCGGCTGGGATCGCATCTTTAGAATAAAAACATCAATGTCACGTGTCCTGAACTATTGAGATTCGAAACCGTGTCGTATAGTTGGAAAAACGAAAACGAACATTCTACCGAATCAAACAAAAATGGCCAAACCGGTAGAAGGAAGTTTTAATAACATTCTTTCGATAGGAACATGTTATTGGGATCATTCCTAAAAGCATCTTGTCTACTTGCTGCGAGGCCGAGTGTTTAGAACGTATAGTTTCCGACCATGAGACACATGTTCAGATCTTTCCGAAGTCGATTCTTGTGCTATCGGCCTGTAAAGGGGACCAGAGCGTGCGGTGCCTTTGGAACGTGCTTGAAATTGAAATTGAATTGGAAGACGACGATGATTGAGCTAGCACAAAGTTGCATGACAGCTTGCTCGTGGCTTTGAGCGTACTGGTCTTGTTCAGACTATTGGTCACGCCAGGCAATGCGCACTCTCCACCAGAAACTGTAACTAAGGTCAGCACAGCGTAGTTTCTGTATAAACCACAGTTGGCCTCTCTGGTTGTTGAACAAGCACACATGTATAATTAAAAGAAAAGAAAAAAAACTTGTAATTCCAACGAATGATTTATTTTTTATGGAAATATTTCGGCTAGCAGTTGACAGTCTACATCAGTCCTTAATTTGTACTGTTTTACTCAAATTAACGAGTGACCAGGATTGTCAACTGCTAGCCAAAATATTTCGATAAAAAATAGATCATTCATTGGAATTACAGCTTTTTTTCTTTCTTTTAATTATGCAACTACCAACAGAGACAAGGGTCCTAACTTTAAACACACATGTACCTGAGCAGACGTCTGCAACAGGGATTGACTAGCCGCTATAGCAGACAGGCGTACTCAGATACGCATTACTTTATTACTTACTACATAGAAAATTTCTTACTCTTTCTCGTTTGTTACGATGCCTGATAAATACCTCTGGGTTTCAAATAGAAAGACTAAGACTATTATTCTTCGACTAAAATTTCAGCCAAATGTCACCCATATTTCATTCACAACTATTTTTTATGAATAATTCAAATGAAATGCTTTGTCATGGAATTCTTACCTAAATTGCGTTATTAATTAATTAAATTATCCTTGACACTAAGGTCACATAAGTTTGGATCCCTGGCACTTTGTTTACATGAACTACTCAACACATTGTTTTCATAAGCGACGCTCACTGAACTATGTCATTCCCGAAATAAATTTAATGATCATCAATTTTTGGCGAACAAAATTACTATGCCTGATCATGTGATCATAATCAACCAATGAGATTGTATTTTAAACAGCTAGGAATCTAAGCCACACTTTTTATTTAAGACTTAAGAACAATAATAGCCCATCTTAACAAAAACAAATCTCACGATAATAAAAATTATTAAACAAATGATATAAACCCAAAAATTGCACCTGAAGATTGCAGATGGCATGAAACTCAGAGTTGTGCAATCAACAAAGGATATATATATATATATATATATATATATATATATATATATATATATATATATTGTTATAGGCTATTTTAATAGATACAATTAATAGATAGTCTCTCATAGGCTATTTTAATGGATACAATTAACAGATATTCTGTCATAGTCTTTTTTAATAGATAGAATTAATGGATACTATTATAGATTATTTTAATAGATACAATTTATTTAAATGATTCAAAACGTATGTTGAGTATTTTTTTAGTTAAACAGTATTAATTACATTTATTGGCCTGAATGTTCGTGAAATTTCGTAGAAAATATGCGGTCTCCAAGAGGAATCCAACCTGTGTCTTATAAGTAACAGTCATCTGACGTGCTATACTACTTAGCTATAGAGAAGCAAAGTCCAAATTTCTGAACGATTTGGACTTAATACATTTCGCAAGTCTTCATTGTTT
>CAHIKZ030001869.1:0-20000 GCA_903632075.3 Acanthosepion pharaonis
AAAGGCTTTGAAAAAGGTAGGAAGTAAAAACCCCCAGGGTTTTGGGGGGTTGGGCTGGTTTTTGGCCTTTTTTGAGGGGGTTTTAAACCTCGCCAGTGGGCGTGTTTTTTTGTAGAAAAGAAAAAATTTGAAAGGAAAGGAGAGGGCCTGAAGGGGAGAAGGCCTAGGCCATTTTGGAGGCGGGGGGTCCAACCCCCAGCCGTTTTCATTTTGGAAAAGAAGGAATATATTGAAAAAATGGGGGTAAAAGGGAGGGTTTGTGGAGGCCAAAGGGTGGTTGGCCCGTCCTTTGGGCGTGGTTTCCCAAACCTTCTAGGTTGTAAAAAAAGGAATGCAAAAGGATGAAAAAAAGAAAGGGGGGTGGAGGCTTGGGAGCGCTGGTTTAAAGGCCAGCCTTTGGGTTTTTTGAACCCTCTGGAGCTGTTCTTTAAGAGCAAAGGAATTTGTAAAGAAGAGGAGTGAAGAACGGCGAGGGTGGGGGGTCTAAGGGGCTTGGTTTAGGCCCTTTGGGGGGTTGAACCCCCTCCCCCAGTTTGAAACCATTGTAAAAAAGGTAAAGGGAAAGGGAAAGGAAGCCCCGAGGGTTAGGGCCAAGGCGGTCTTTGCGGTTTGGGTTTAAAACATTAGGGTTTGAAAAAAAAATATGGTGAAAGGGGTCGGGAAAAAAGGAAGTTAAAATGGTGAAACCCCCGGAATTGCGGCCTGCTTGTTTTAGGACAAAATTGGGGGTTGTAAACCCCCAGGGGGCCGGTTTTAAAAGGGGGAAGGGAAAATTTGGAAAATGAGGAACCCCCGGTTGCCAGTTTTAGAAAATGGTTTAAGGAAAAATTTTGGGGTGGGCGCCATTTCCCGTCAAGGGCTTTTAAAACAACTTAGGGTTCGAAAATGGAAAAGGCCCCCTTTTGGGAAAACCAAAAAGGTTTTAAAGGAAGGAAACCCCGGGGGTGGGAGGTCCCAACGCCGTTTAGTTTTTTGAGGGAACAGCATTTAGTAAATTGGATTTGCAATGAATAATCGTAATGTATGGAAATGGATAGGCGTAATGAACAGCTGTGTGGGAAACGGTAGAGTGGCCGAGCGGTCTAAGGCGCTGGTTTTAGGCACCACGGAGGCGTGGGTCTCAAAACGGAGGCGTGGGTTCGAAATCCACCTCTGCCAAAAATGCATATCTTTAAAAATTTTTGTAGAAATGCAAATAATCGTAATGTATGGAAATGGACGGAGTAATGAACGCCACTGTGGGAAACGGTAGAGTGGCCGAGCGGTCTAAGGCGCTGGTTTTAGGCACCAATCTCTACGGAGGCGTGGGTTCGAATCCCACCTCTGCCAAAAATGCATATTGTTTCAGTTTTTGCAATGAATAATCGACATATATGGTAATGGACTGCGTAATGAACAGCTGTGGGAAACGGTAGAGTGGCCGAGCTGTCTTAGTCGCTGGTTTTAGGCACCAATCTCTACGGGGCGTGTGTTCGAATCCCACCTCTCCCCAAAATGCATATTGTTGCAAATTTTGCAATGAATAATCGTAATATATGGAAATGGACGGAGTAATGAACGCCTGTGGGAAACGGTAGAGTGGCCGAGCGGTCTAAGGCGCTGGTTTTAGGCACCAGTCTCTACGGAGGCGTGGGTTCGAATCCACCTCTGCCAAAAAATGTATATTGTTACAAATTTTGCAATGAATAAGAAGTAATGTATGTAAATGGACTACGGAGGCGTGGGTAATGAACAGCGCAAAATGACAAATGGGAAACGGTAGAGTGGCCGAGCGGTCTAAGGCGCTGGTTTTAGGCACCAGTCTCTACGGAGGCGTGGGTTCGAATCCCACCTCTGCCAAAAATGCATATTGTTACAAATTTTGCAATGAATAATCGTAATGTATGGAAATGGACGGCGTAATGAACAGCTGTGGGAAACGGTAGAGTGGCCGAGCGGTCTAAGGCGCTGGTTTTAGGCACCAGTCTCTATGGAGGCGTGGGTTCGAATCCCACCTCTGCCAAAAATGCATATTGTTACAAATTTTGCAATGAATAATCGTAATATATGGAAATGGACGGAGTAATGAACAGCTGTGGGAAACGGTAGAGTGGCCGAGCGGTCTAAGGCGCTGGTTTTAGGCACCAGTCTCTACGGAGGCGTGGGTTCGAATCCCACCTCTGCCAAAAATGCATATTGTTTCAAATTTTGCAATGAATAATCGTAATGTATGGAAATGGACGGAGTAATGAACAGCTGTAGGAAACGGTAGAGTGGCCGAGCGGTCTAAGGCGCTGGTTTTAGGCACCAGTCTCTACGGAGGCGTGGGTTCGAATCCCACCTCTGCAAAAAATGCATATTGTGTTTCATGTTTTGTGCAATGAATAATCGTAATGTAAAATGGAAATGGACCTCGTAATGAACGCCACAATGAATAATCGTAATGTAGGAAACGGTAGAGTGGCCGAGCGGTCTAAGGCGCTGGTTTTAGGCACCAGTCTCTACGGAGGCGTGGGTTCGAATCCCACCTCTGCCAAAAAATGCATATTGTTACAAATTTTGCAATGAATAATCGTAATGTATGGAAATGGACGGCGTAATGAACAGCAGCAGGAAACGGTAGAGTGGCCGAGCGGTCTAAGGCGCTGGTTTAAGGCACCAGTCTCTACGGAGGCGTGGGTTCGAATCCCACCTCTGCCAAAAATGCATATTGTTACAAATTTTGCAATGAATAATCGTAATGTATGGAAATGGACGGAGTAATGAACGCTGGGAAACGGTAGAGTGGCCGAGCGGTCTAAGGCGCTGGTTTTAGGCACCAGTCTCTACGGAGGCGTGGGTTCGAATCCCACCTCTGCCAAAAATGCATATTGTTACAAATTTTGCAATGAATAATCGTAATGTATGGTAATGGACTGCGTAATGAACAGCTGTGGGAAACGGTAGAGTGGCCGAGCGGTCTAAGGCGCTGGTTTTAGGCACCAGTCTCTACGGAGGCGTGGGTTCGAATCCCACCTCTGCCAAAAATGCATATTGTTACAAATTTTGCAATGAATAATCGTAATGTATGGAAAATGGACGGGGAGTAATGAACCACTGCGAGGAAACGGTAGAGTGGCCGAGCGGTCTAAGGCGCTGGTTTAAGGCACCAGTCTCTTTGGAGGCGTGGGTTCGAATCCCACCTCTGCCAGTCAAAAATGCATATTGGACAAATTTTGCAATGAATAATCGTAAAAATGGAAATGGACGTGTAATGAACAGCTGTGGGAAACGGTAGAGTGGCCGAGCGGTCTAAGGCGCTGGTTTTAGGCACCAGTCTCTACGGAGGCGTGGGTTCGAATCCCACCTCTGCCAAAAATGCATATTGTTACAAATTTTGCAATGAATAATCGTAATGACATATGGAAATGGATGAGGAATGAATGAACAGCTGTGGGAAACGGTAGAGTGGCCGAGCGGTCTAAGGCGCTGGTTTTAGGCACCAGTCTCTACGGAGGCGTGGGTTCGAATCCCACCTCTGCCAAAAATGCACGTGTTACAAATTTTGCAATGAATAATCGTAATGTATGTAAAATGGACGGCGTAATGAACGCCACCGTGGGAAACGGTAGAGTGGCCGAGCGGTCTAAGGCGCTGGTTTTAGGCACCAGTCTCTACGGAGGCGTGGGTTCGAATCCCACCTCTGCCAAAAATGCATATTGTTTTGTTTTTTGCAATGAATAATCATAATGTATGGTAATGGACTGCGTAATGAACAGCTGTGGGAAACGGTAGAGTGGCCGAGCGGTCTAAGGCGCTGGTTTAAGGCACCAGTCTCTGGAGGCGTGGGTTCGAATCCCACCTCTGCCAAAAATGCATATTGTTACAAATTTTGCAATGAATAATCGTAATGTATGGTAAAATGGACGGAAGTAATGAACAGCTGGTTTAGGAAACGGTAGAGTGGCCGAGCGGTCTAAGGCGCTGGTTTTGCAAGGCACCAGTCTCTACGGAGGCGTGGGTTCGAATCCCACCTCTGCCAAAAAATGAATATTGTTACAAATTTTGCAATGAATAATCGTAATATATGTAAAATGGACTGCGTAATGAACAGCTGTGGGAAACGGTAGAGTGGCCGAGCGGTCTAAGGCGCTGGTTTTAGGCACCAGTCTCTACGGAGGCGTGGGTTCGAATCCCACCTCTGCCAAAAATGCATATTGTTACAAATTTTGCAATGAATAATCGTAATGTATGGAAATGGACGGAGTAATGAACGCTTGAGGGAAACGGTAGAGTGGCCGAGCGGTCTAAGGCGCTGGTTTTAGGCACCAGTCTCTACGGAGGCGTGGGTTCGAATCCCACCTCTGCCAAAAATGCATATTGTTACAAATTTTGCAATGAATAATCGTAACATATGGGAAATGGACGGGTAATGAACATCTGTGGGAAACGGTAGAGTGGCCGAGCGGTCTAAGGCGCTGGTTTAAGGCACCAGTCTCTACGGAGGCGTGGGTTCGAATCCCACCTCTGCCAAAAATGCATATTGTTACAAATTTTGCAATGAATAATCGTAATGTATGGAAATGGACGGCGTAATGAAAACGCCACCGGAAACGGTAGAGTGGCCGAGCGCGGTCTAAGGCGCTGGTTTTAGGCACCAGTCTCTTTGGAGGCGTGGGTTCGAATCCCACCTCTGCCAAAAATGCATATTGTTACTGTTTTGTAGAAAATGAATAATCGTAATATTCGTAAATGGACGGAAGTAATGAAGTGGACGGGGAAACCGCGAGGTAGAGTGGCCGAGCGGTCTAAGGCGCTGGGTTTAAGGCACCAGTCTCTTTGGAGGCGTGGGTTCGAATCCCACCTCTGCCAAAAATGCATATTTTGTTTTACAAATTTTGCAATGAATAATCGTAATGTATGGAAATGGACAAATTTTAGAGTGGCCGAGCGGTCTAAGGCGCTGGTTTTAAAAGTCTCTACGGAGGCGTGGGTTCGAAACCTCTGCCAAATATGCATATTGTTAAAAGGAAATGAATAATCGTAATGTATGGTAATGGACTGCGTAATGAACAGCTGTGGGAAACGGTAGAGTGGCCGAGCGGTCTAAGGCGCTGGTTTTAGGCACCAGTCTCTACGGAGGCGTGGGTTCGAATCCCACCTCTGCCAAAAATGCATATTGTTTCAAATTTTGCAATGAATAATCGTAACATATACGGAAATGGACGGCGTAATGAAGAACGCCACCGGGAAACGGTAGAGTGGCCGAGCGGTCTAAGGCGCTGGTTTTAGGCACCAGTCTCTTTGGAGGCGTGGGTTCGAATCCCACCTCTGCCAAAAATGCATATTGTTACACTTTTTTTGAAAATGAATAATCGTAATGTATGGAAATGGACGGAGTGGGTAATGAACGCCACAAATTTTGGGAAACGGTAGAGTGGCCGAGCGGGTCTAAGGCGCTGGTTTTAGGCACCAGTCTCTACGGAGGCGTGGGTTCGAATCCCACCTCTGCCAAAAATGCATATTGTTTCAAATTTTGAAAATGAATAATCATAATGTATGGAAATGGACGGCGTAATGAACGCCTGTGGGAAACGGTAGAGTGGCCGAGCGGTCTAAGGCGCTGGTTTTAGGCACCAGTCTCTTACGGAGGCGTGGGTTCGAATCCCACCTCTGCCAAAAATGCATATTGTTTCAAATTTTTGCAATGAATAAATCGTAATACGGTATGGAAAGGCGCTGGACGGAGTTCGAATGAACTGTTTTTGAAAGAAAAGCAATATTACAAATTTGCAATGAATAATAGTAATGTAGAATGGGTAGAGTGGCCGAGCGGTCTAAGGCGCTGGTTTTAGGCACCAGTCTCTACGGAGGCGTGGGTTCGAATCCCACCTCTGCCAAAAATGCATATTGTTACATTTTTTGCAATGAATACATAATGTATGGAAATGGATAGCGTAATGAACAACGCCACCGGAAACGGTAGAGTGGCCGAGCGGTCTAAGGCGCTGGTTTTAGGCACCAGTCTCTATGGAGGCGTGGGTTCGAATCCCACCTCTGCCAAAATGTCATATTGTTACAAATTTTGCAATGAATAATCGTAACATATGGAAATGGACGGAGTAATGAACGCCAGGAAACGGTAGAGTGGCCGAGCGGTCTAAGGCGCTGGTTTTAGGCACCAGTCTCTACGGAGGCGTGGGTTCGAAATCCAGGCCCTGCCAGTCAAAAATGCATATTGTTAGTTTTTTTGAAATGAATAATCGTACATATGGAAATGGATAGTAATGAAACGCCATGGTGGGAAACGGTAGAGTGGCCGAGCGGTCTAAGGCGCTGGTTTTAGGCACCAGTCTCTACGGAGGCGTGGGTTCGAATCCCACCTCTGCCAAAAATGCATATTGTTACAAATTTTGCAATGAATAATCGTAATATATGGAAATGGACGGAGTAATGAACAGCTGTGGGAAACGGTAGAGTGGCCGAGCGGTCTAAGGCGCTGGTTTTAGGCACCAGTCTCTACGGAGGCGTGGGTTCGAATCCCACCTCTGCCAAAAATGCATATTGTTACAAATTTTGCAATGAATAAGCAAAGAGTAATATATGGAAATGGTCTCTACGTAATGAATGAAGCTCTGCCAAAACGGTAGAGTGGCCGAGCGGTCTAAGGCGCTGGTTTTAGGCACCAGTCTCTGGAGGCGTGGGTTCGAATCCCACCTCTGCCAAAAATGCATATTGTTACTGTTTTTTGAAATGAATAATCATAATCGTAAATGGACGGCGTAATGAACAGCCACCGGAAACGGTAGAGTGGCCGAGCGGTCTAAGGCGCTGGTTTAAGGCACCAGTCTCTACGGAGGCGTGGGTTCGAATCCCACCTCTGCCAAAAATGCATATTGTTTCAGTTTTTTGCAATGAATAATCGTAATATATGTAAAATGGATAGGTAATGAAGAACGTGGGAAACGGTAGAGTGGCCGAGCGGTCTAAGGCGCTGGTTTTAAGGCACCAGTCTCTACGGAGGCGTGGGTTCGAATCCCACCTCTGCCAAAAATGCATATTGTTTCAAATTTTGCAATGAATAATCGCAAAGAACATATGGTAAATGGACGGCGTAATGAACGCCACCGGAAACGGTAGAGTGGCCGAGCGGTCTAAGGCGCTGGTTTTAGGCACCAGTCTTTACGGAGGCGTGGGTTCGAATCCCACCTCTGCCAAAAATGCATATTGTTTCTGTTTTTTGAAATGAATAATCATAATGTAAAGGAAATGGAGTGAAGAATGAACAGCTGTGGGAAACGGTAGAGTGGCCGAGCGGTCTAAGGCGCTGGTTTTAGGCACCAGTCTCTTTGGAGGCGTGGGTTCGAATCCCACCTCTGCCAAAAAAATGCATATTGTTACAAATTTTGCAAATGAATAATCGTAAAATGGAAATGGAAGTGTAATGAACGCCACCGGAAACGGTAGAGTGGCCGAGCGGTCTAAGGCGCTGGTTTAAGGCACCAGTCTCTTTGGAGGCGTGGGTTCGAATCCCACCTCTGCCAAAAATGCATATTGTTTCAAATTTTGCAATGAATAATCGTAACATATTCGTAAAATGGATAGGCGTAATGAACGCCACCGCGAAACGGTAGAGTGGCCGAGCGGTCTAAGGCGCTGGTTTTAGGCACCAGTCTCTACGGAGGCGTGGGTTCGAATCCCACCTCTGCCAGTCAAAAACGCATATTGTTACAAATTTTGCAATGAATAAATCGTAAATGGAAATGGACTGCGTAATGAACACCTGTGGGAAACGGTAGAGGGCCGAGCGGTCTAAGGCGCTGGTTTAAGGCACCAGTCTCTTTGGAGGCGTGGGTTCGAATCCCACCTCTGCCAGTCATGTATTGTTTCAAATTTTGCAATGAATAATCGTAATGTATGGTAATGGACTGCGTAATGAACATCTGTGGGAAACGGTAGAGTGGCCGAGCGGTCTAAGGCGCTGGTTTAAGGCACCAGTCTCTATGGAGGCGTGGGTTCGAATCCCACCTCTGCCAAAAATGCATATTGTTTCTGTTTTTTGAAATGAATAATCGTAATATATGTAAAATGGAGGAAGTAATGAACGCCACCGGAAACGGTAGAGTGGCCGAGCGGTCTAAGGCGCTGGTTTTAAGGCACCAGTCTACGGAGGCGTGGGTTCGAATCCCACCTCTGCCAAAAATGCATATTGTTGTTTCAAATTTTGTAGAAAATGAATAATCATATGTATGTAAATGGACGGAAGTAATGAACGCTGTAGGAAACGGTAGAGTGGCCGAGCGGTCTAAGGCGCTGGTTTAAGGCACCAGTCTCTTTGGAGGCGTGGGTTCGAATCCCACCTCTGCCAAAAATGCATATTGTTTCTGTTTTTGAAAATGAAAATCGACATATTCGTAAAATGGATAGGAAGTAATGAACGCCACCGGAAACGGTAGAGTGGCCGAGCGGTCTAAGGCGCTGGTTTAAGGCACCAGTCTCTACGGAGGCGTGGGTTCGAATCCCACCTCTGCCAAAAATGTATATTGTTTCAAATTTTGCAATGAATAAAGAGACATATATGGAAATGGATAGGTAATGAACAGCCACCGGGAAACGGTAGAGTGGCCGAGCGGTCTAAGGCGCTGGTTTTAGGCACCAGTCTCTTTGGAGGCGTGGGTTCGAATCCCACCTCTGCCAAAAATGTATATTGTTACAAATTTTGTAGAAATGAATAAGTAACATATGGTAAAATGGATAGGAAGTAAAGAAACGCCACCGGGAAACGGTAGAGTGGCCGAGCGGTCTAAGGCGCTGGTTTTAGGCACCAGTCTCTACGGAGGCGTGGGTTCGAATCCCACCTCTGCCAAAAATGTATAATTGTTTCTGTTTTGCAAAAAGCAAAGAGACATATAGGCGTAAAATGGATAGGAATGTGAAGAACGGGACCGCGAGGTAGAGTGGCCGAGCGGTCTAAGGCGCTGGTTTTAGGCACCAGTCTCTACGGAGGCGTGGGTTCGAATCCCACCTCTGCCAAAAAATCATATTGTTACTGTTTTTTGAAATGAATAAGAGTAATATTCGTAAAATGGATAGGAAGTAATGAACGCTGTGGGAAAGGTAGAGTGGCCGAGCGGTCTAAGGCGCTGGTTTTAGGCACCAGTCTCTACGGAGGCGTGGGTTCGAATCCCACCTCTGCCAAAATGCATATTGTTTCAAATTTTGCAATGAATAAAAGTAACATATGGAAATGGAAGGATAGGAATGAAGAACGCCACCGCGGTAGAGTGGCCGAGCGGTCTAAGGCGCTGGTTTAAGGCACCAGTCTCTTTGGAGGCGTGGGTTCGAATCCCACCTCTGCCAAAAATGCATATTGTTTCAGTTTTTGCAATGAATAATCGTAAAAGGAAATGGACGGGAAATGGATAGCGTAATGAACGCCAGCGGAAAGGCGGTTTAGAGTCTCCGAGCGGTCTCCCAAGGCGCTGGTTTTAGGCAATGAGTAATCTTTGGAAATGGCGTGGGTAAGGCGCTGGTTTTAGGCAATCCTACGGAGGCGTGGGTTCGAATCCCCTCTGCCAAAAATGTCTCTGTTTGTTACAAATTTTGCAAAAAGACATATTCGTAAATGGAATGGAAGTGAAGAACGCCACCGCAAGGTAGAGTGGCCGAGCGGTCTAAGGCGCTGGTTTAAGGCACCAGTCTCTTTGGAGGCGTGGGTTCGAATCCCACCTCTGCCAAAATGCATATTGTTTCAGTTTTTGAAAATGAATAGAGACATATATGTAAAATGGATAGGTAATGAAGAACGCTGTGGGAAACGGTAGAGTGGCCGAGCGGTCTAAGGCGCTGGTTTAAGGCACCAGTCTCTTACAGAGGCGTGGGTTCGAATCCCACCTCTGCCAAAAATGCATATTGTCTCTGTTTTTGAAAAGCAAATAATCGTAAAAATGTATGGAAATGGAGAACGCCACCGCGAGGAAACGGTAGAGTGGCCGAGCGGTCTAAGGCGCTGGTTTTAAGGCACCAGTCTCTTTGGAGGCGTGGGTTCGAATCCACCTCTGCCAATAATACGTGTTTTGTTTTGTAGAAAATTTGCAATGAGACATATTCGTAAAAATGATAATGGAATGAAGTAATGAACGCCACCGAAAGGTAGAGTGGCCGAGCGGTCTAAGGCGCTGGTTTTAAGGCACCAGTCTCTTTGGAGGCGTGGGTTCGAATCCCACCTCTGCCAAAAATGCATATTGTTTCAGTTTTTTTGAAAATGAATAATCGTACATATATGGAAATGGATAGTAATGAAGAACAGCTGTGGGAAACGAGGTAGAGTGGCCGAGCGGTCTAAGGCGCTGGTTTTAGGCACCAGTCTCTTTGGAGGCGTGGGTTCGAATCCCACCTCTGCCAAAAATGCATATTGTTTCAAATTTTGCAATGAGCAAAAGACATATCGTAAAAGGATAGGAAGTGAAGAACGCCACCGCGAGGTAGAGTGGCCGAGCGGTCTAAGGCGCTGGTTTAAGGCACCAGTCTCTTTGGAGGCGTGGGTTCGAATCCCACCTCTGCCAAAAATGCATATTGTTTCTGTTTTTTTGAAATGAATAATATAATGTATGGAAATGGATAGGAAATGAACGCCACCGCGAGGTAGAGTGGCCGAGCGGTCTAAGGCGCTGGTTTAAGGCACCAGTCTCTTTGGAGGCGTGGGTTCGAATCCCACCTCTGCCAAAAATGCATATTGTTACAAATTTTGCAATGAAAAGCAAAGAGACATATTCGTAAAAGGATAGGAAGTGAAGAACGCCACCGCGAGGTAGAGTGGCCGAGCGGTCTAAGGCGCTGGTTTAAGGCACCAGTCTCTTTGGAGGCGTGGGTTCGAATCCCACCTCTGCCAAAAATGCATATTGTTCAAGTTTTTTGAAAAAGAAAAAGACATATTCGTGCAATGAAAAAAGGATAGTAATGAACACTGTGGGAAACGGTAGAGTGGCCGAGCGGTCTAAGGCGCTGGTTTAAGGCACCAGTCTCTTTGGAGGCGTGGGTTCGAATCCCACCTCTGCCAGTCATGTACGTGTTTCTGTTTTGTAGAAAAGCAAAGAGACATATTCGTAAAAGGATAGGAAGTGAAGAACGCCACCGCGAGGTAGAGTGGCCGAGCGGTCTAAGGCGCTGGTTTAAGGCACCAGTCTCTTTGGAGGCGTGGGTTCGAATCCCACCTCTGCCAAAAATGCATATTGTTTCTGTTTTTTGAAAATGAATAAGAGACATATGGTAAAATGGATAGGAAGTAATGAACGCCTGTGGGAAACGGTAGAGTGGCCGAGCGGTCTAAGGCGCTGGTTTTAAGGCACCAGTCTCTTTGGAGGCGTGGGTTCGAATCCCACCTCTGCCAAAAATGTATATTGTTTCAAATTTTGCAAGAAAAGCAAAGAGACATATGGACTGCGTAAAAGGGAAATAGAGTGGGAGCGGTGAAGAAATGCGTGGGTTCGAATCACCTCTGCCAAAACGGACAGCATATTGTTACAAATTGAATAATCCACCGTAATGAAGGTAGGAAACGGTAGAGTGGCTGGAGCGGTCTCTAAGCTGGTTTAAGGCACCAGTCTCAAATTTTGCAACGAATAGGCGTGGGTTCGAATCCCACCTCTGCCATGGTCATGTACGTGTTTTTTCAGTCTTTTGGAGGCGTGGGTTCGAATCCCACCTCTGCAAAGAGACATATTCGTGCAATGAAAAGTAATGTATGGAAATGGAACGGAGAATGAACAGTAAAAGGAAAGGTAGAGTGGCCGAGCGGTCTAAGGCGCTGGTTTAAGGCACCAGTCTCTTTGGAGGCGTGGGTTCGAAATCCACCTCTGCCAAAAATGCATACGTTTACAAATTTTGCAATGAATAATCGTAATATATGTAAAAAATGGATAGGAAGTAATGAACGCCACCGGGAAACGGTAGAGTGGCCGAGCGGTCTAAGGCGCTGGTTTAAGGCACCAGTCTCTACGGAGGCGTGGGTTCGAATCCCACCTCTGCCAAAAATGCATATTGTTTCAAATTTTGCAATGAATAATCGTAGACATATTCGGAAATGGATAGGAAGTGAAGAACGCCGCCCGGGAAACGGTAGAGTGGCCGAGCGGTCTAAGGCGCTGGTTTAAGGCACCAGTCTCTACGGAGGCGTGGGTTCGAATCCCACCTCTGCCAAAAATGCATATTGTTACAATTTTGTAGAAATGAATAATCGACATATATGTAAAATGGACGGCGTAATGAACGCCACCGAAACGGTAGAGTGGCCGAGCGGTCTAAGGCGCTGGTTTAAGGCACCAGTCTCTACGGAGGCGTGGGTTCGAATCCCCACCTCTGCCAAAAATGCATATTGTTTCAAATTTTGTAGAATGAATAATCGTAACATATGGTAAATGGATAGGAAGTAATGAACGCCAGCCGTGGGAAACGGTAGAGTGGCCGAGCGGTCTAAGGCGCTGGTTTAAGGCACCAGTCTCTTTGGAGGCGTGGGTTCGAATCCCACCTCTGCCAAAAATGCATATTGTTACAAATTTTGCAATGAATAATCGACATATATGGTGAAATGGGAGGTAAAGTGAAGAACGCCACCGCTGGAAACGGTAGAGTGGCCGAGCGGTCTAAGGCGCTGGTTTAAGGCACCAGTCTCTTTGGAGGCGTGGGTTCGAATCCACCTCTGCCAAAAATGCATTTTGTTACAAATTTTGCAATGAATAATCATATACGTGGAAATGGATAGGAAGTGAAGAACAGCTGTGGGAAACGGTAGAGTGGCCGAGCGGTTTTGTAGAAAAGTCAATATTGTTTCAAATTTTGCAACATAATCGTAATGTATGGAAATGAAGGCGTAATGACCAGCTGAGGAAAGGTAGAGTGGCCGAGCGGTCTAAGGCGCTGGTTTAAGGCACCAGTCTCTTTGGAGGCGTGGGTTCGAATCCCACCTCTGCCAAAAATGCATATTGTTTCTGTTTTTGTAGAAAATGAATAATCGTAATCGTAAAATGGAAATGGAAGTGTAATGAACGCCACCGGGAGGTAGAGTGGCCGAGCGGTCTAAGGCGCTGGTTTAAGGCACCAGTCTCTTTGGAGGCGTGGGTTCGAATCCCACCTCTGCCAAAAATGCATATTGTTTCTGTTTTTTGAAATGAATAGAGACATATATGTAAAATGGACGGGAAGTGAAAACGCCACCGGGAAACGGTAGAGTGGCCGAGCGGTCTAAGGCGCTGGTTTTAGGCACCAGTCTCTTACGGAGGCGTGGGTTCGAATCCCACCTCTGCCAAAAATGCATATTGTTTCTGTTTTTTTGAAATGAATAATCGTAATTCGTAAAATGGATAGTAATGAAAGAACGTGGGAAACGGTAGAGTGGCCGAGCGGTCTAAGGCGCTGGTTTAAGGCACCAGTCTCTTTGGAGGCGTGGGTTCGAATCCCACCTCTGCAAAAATGCATATTGTCTGTTTTTAGAAAATGAAAGAAAATATACGGAAAAGGATAGGAAGTGAATGGTGCCTCCGCGAGGTAGAGTGGCCGAGCCGACTAAGGCGCTGGTTTAAGGCACCAGACTCTTTGGAGGCGTGGGTTCGAATCCCACCTCTGCCAGTCAAAATGAAAAGCAAAGAGACATATTCGTAAAAGGATAGGAAGTGAAGAACGCCACCGCGAGGTAGAGTGGCCGAGCGGTCTAAGGCGCTGGTTTAAGGCACCAGTCTCTTTGGAGGCGTGGGTTCGAATCCCACCTCTGCCAGTCATGTACGTTTCAAATTTTGTAAAATGAATAATCGACATAATGTATGGAAATGGATAGGTAATGAAGAACAGCTGTGGGAAACGGTAGAGTGGCCGAGCGGTCTAAGGCGCTGGTTTAAGGCACCAGTCTCTTTGGAGGCGTGGGTTCGAATCCCACCTCTGCCAAAAATGCATATTGTTTCAAATTTTGCAATGAATAAAAGAGACATATATGTAAATGGATAGGTAATGAAGAACGCTGTGGGAAACGGTAGAGTGGCCGAGCGGTCTAAGGCGCTGGTTTTAGGCACCAGTCTCTTTGGAGGCGTGGGTTCGAATCCCACCTCTGCCAAAAATGTACATATTGTTATGTTTTGCAGAAAATAATCGTAACATATGAATGAAAATGGATAGGTAATGAAGAAGCTGTGGGAAACGGTAGAGTGGCCGAGCGGTCTAAGGCGCTGGTTTAAGGCACCAGTCTCTTTGGAGGCGTGGGTTCGAATCCCACCTCTGCCAAAAATGCATATTGTTCAAATTTTGCAATGAAAATCAAAGAGACATATATGGAAATGGACGGGTAATGAAACGATTGTGGGAAAGGTAGAGTGGCCGAGCGGTCTAAGGCGCTGGTTTTAGGCACCAGTCTCTTTGGAGGCGTGGGTTCGAATCCCACCTCTGCCAAAAATGCATATTGTTTCTGTTTTGTGAAAAGAATAAGACATATACGTATGGAAAAGGATAGGAAATGAAGAACGCCACCGGAAACGGTAGAGTGGCCGAGCGGTCTAAGGCGCTGGTTTTAAGGCACCAGTCTCTTTGGAGGCGTGGGTTCGAATCCCACCTCTGCAAAAAAACGTGTTTATTGTTTTTGTAGAAAAGCAAAGAAGACATATTGTAAAAAATGGAGGGCAATGAATAATGAAAGAACGCCACCGCAGGAAAGGTAGAGTGGCCGAGCGGTCTAAGGCGCTGGTTTAAGGCACCAGTCTCTTTGGAGGCGTGGGTTCGAATCCCACCTCTGCCAAAAATGCATATTGTTTTCTGTTTTTGAAAATGAATAATCGTAATGTATAAATGGAAGTGAAGAACGCCACCGCGAGGTAGAGTGGCCGAGCGGTCTAAGGCGCTGGTTTAAGGCACCAGTCTCTTTGGAGGCGTGGGTTCGAATCCCACCTCTGCCAAAAATGCATATTGTTTCTGTTTTTTGAAATGAATAGACATATATGGTAAATGGATAGGAAGTGAAGAACGCCTGAGGGAAACGGTAGAGTGGCCGAGCGGTCTAAGGCGCTGGTTTTAAGGCACCAGTCTCTTTGGAGGCGTGGGTTCGAATCCCACCTCTGCCAGTCATGCATGTTGTTTCTGTTTTTGAAATGAAAAGAGTAATATATGTAAAATGGATGGAAAGGAAGTAATGAACGCCACCGGGAAACGGTAGAGTGGCCGAGCGGTCTAAGGCGCTGGTTTAAGGCACCAGTCTCTTTGGAGGCGTGGGTTCGAATCCCACCTCTGCCAAAAATGCATATTGTTTCTGTTTTTGAAATGAATAAGAGACATATATGTAAAAGAATAGGAAGTGAAGAACGCCACCGCGAGGTAGAGTGGCCGAGCGGTCTAAGGCGCTGGTTTAAGGCACCAGTCTCTTTGGAGGCGTGGGTTCGAATCCCACCTCTGCCAGTCAAAAATGCATATTTTACAAATTTTGCAATGAATAATATAATGTAAATGGAAATGGACTGCGTAATGAACAGCTGTGAAGGAAACGGTAGAGTGGCCGAGCGGTCTAAGGCGCTGGTTTAAGGCACCAGTCTCTTTGGAGGCGTGGGTTCGAATCCCACCTCTGCCAAAAAATGCATATTGTTTCAAATTTTGTAGAAAATGGAATAAAGAGACATATATGTAAATGGATAGGAAGTAATGAACGCCAAAACCATTTTGGAAAAGGTAAAATGGAGTGGCCGAGCGGTCTAAGGCGCTGGTTTAAGGCACCAGTCTCTACGGAGGCGTGGGTTCGAATCCCACCTCTGCCAAAAATGCATTTTGTTACAAATTTTGCAAAGAGAATAATCGTAAATGTATGGAAATGGAGGAATGGAAAACGGACGCCATCTGTGGATTGGCGGGCGGTCTAAGGCGCTGGTTTAAGGCACGTCTCCGGAGGCGTGGGTTCGAATCCCACCTCTGCCAAAAATGCGGTTTGGAGCGGTATGGGAAACAAGGCGCTGTTTTTAGGCAAACCAGTCTCTTTGGATATGGTGGGTTCGAATCCCACCTCGGTCAAAAATGCATGGTTTAAGGCACCAGTTTTTGGAGGCGTGGAAAATGAATAGACATATTCATGTTTTGTAAAATGGATAAAAGGAATGAAGAACGCCACCGCGAGAAACGGTAGAGTGGCCGTGCGGTCTAAGGCGCTGGTTTAAGGCACCAGTCTCTTTGGAGGCGTGGGTTCGAATCCCACCTCTGCCAAAAATGCATATGTTTCTGTTTTTTTGAAAATGAATAAGAGACATATATGGTAAAATGGACGGGAAATGAAGACGCCAGGAAACGGTAGAGTGGCCGAGCGGTCTAAGGCGCTGGTTTTAGGCACCAGTCTCTACGGAGGCGTGGGTTCGAATCCCACCTCTGCCAAAAATGCATATTGTTACAAATTTTGCAATGAAAATCAAAAGACATATGGTAAATGGACGGAAGTGAAGAACCACCGCGAAAACGGTAGAGTGGCCGAGCGGTCTAAGGCGCTGGTTTTAAGGCACCAGTCTCTTTGGAGGCGTGGGTTCGAATCCCACCTCTGCCCAAAAATGCATATTGTTACAAATTTTGCAAATGAATAATCGTAATGTATGGAAATGGAACGTAAACCGCTGAGGGAAACGGTAGAGTGGCCGAGCGGTCTAAGGCGCTGGTTTAAGGCACCAGTCTCTACGGGAGGCGTGGGTTCGAAACCTCTGTTTCATGCATATTTTTACAAATTTTGTAGAAAATGCAAAATAAGACATAACGTAAAATGGAAATGGGAAATGGCGTAATGAACAGCTGTGGGAAACGGTAGAGTGGCCGAGCGGTCTAAGGCGCTGGTTTAAGGCACCAGTCTCTACGGAGGCGTGGGTTCGAATCCCACCTCTGCCAAAAATGTACATATTTTTTGTAGAAATTTTGCAATGAATAAGACGTAATATGTAAATGGACGGAGTAATGAAAACTGCCACCGCGAGGTAGAGTGGCCGAGCGGTCTAAGGCGCTGGTTTAAGGCACCAGTCTCTACGGAGGCGTGGGTTCGAATCCCACCTCTGCCAAAAATGTATATGTTTACAAATTTTGTAGAAAAGCAAAGAGCAATGAATAATCGTAATGTATGGAAATGGACGTGTAAGAACGCAAAGCTGGAAACGCCAGGTAGTAGAGTGGCCGAGCGGTCTAAGGCGCTGGTTTAAGGCACCAGTCTCTACGGAGGCGTGGGTTCGAATCCCACCTCTGCCAAAAATGCATATTGTTTCTGTTTTTGCAATGAATAACATATAATGTATGGAAAAATGGACGGAGTAATGAACGCCACCGGAAACGGTAGAGTGGCCGAGCGGTCTAAGGCGCTGGTTTTAGGCACCAGTCTCTACGGAGGCGTGGGTTCGAATCCCACCTCTGCCAAAAATGCATATTGTTTCAAATTTTGCAATGAATAATCGTAAGACATATGGAAATGGACGGGTAATGAACAGAACGGGACCGCGAGGTAGAGTGGCCGAGCGGTCTAAGGCGCTGGTTTTAGGCACCAGTCTCTACGGAGGCGTGGGTTTCGAATCCCACCTCTGCCAAAAATGCATGTACGTTTACAAATTTTGCAATGAATAATCGTAAATGGAAATATTCGTAAAAGGAAGGAAGTGAAGAACGGACCGCGAGGTAGAGTGGCCGAGCGGTCTAAGGCGCTGGTTTTAGGCACCAGTCTCTACGGAGGCGTGGGTTCGAATCCCACCTCTGCCAAAAAAAATGCATGTTTGTTACAAATTTTGCAAAGAGACATAATTAAAATGGATGGAAATGGAAGAAATGAACGCGAGGTAGAGTGGCCGAGCGGTCTAAGGCGCTGGTTTAAGGCACCAGTCTCTTACGGGGCGTGGGTTCGAATCCCACAAAGAGACATGAATAATCGTAAGTATGGAAATGGACATGAGAACGGGAAACGGTAGAGTGGCCGAGCGGTCTAAGGCGCTGGTTTTACCAGTCTCTACGGAGGCGTGGGTTTTTGTCTCTGGAAAAATGCTGTTTGTTACAAAACATATAATGTAAAAGGATAGGACGGTGAAGAACGCCACCAGGAAAGGTAGAGTGGCCGAGCGGTCTAAGGCGCTGGTTTAAGGCACCAGTCTCTTTGGAGGCGTGGGTTCGAATCCCACCTCTGCCAAAAATGTGTATATTGTTTCAAATTTTGTAATGAATAATCGTAATATTCGTAAATGGAGGAAGTGTAATGAACAGCTGACGGGTAATTTGAGCGGTGGTTTAAGGCACCAGTCTCTACGGAGGCGTGGGTTCGAATCCACCTCTGCCAAAAAATGGTAGAGCCAATGAATATAATGAGCGGAATGGAAGGCGCTGGTTTAAGGCACCAGATGCGTTGGTTTGAATCCCACGTCTGCCAGTCATGTACGTGTTTCAGTTTTGTAGAAAATAAAAGTAAGGTATAAAAATGGACTGCGTAATGAACGCCACCGGCGAGGTAGAGTGGCCGAGCGGTCAAAAAAGGCGCTGGTTTAAGGCACCAGTCTCTTTGGAGGCGTGGGTTCGAATCCCACCTCTGCCAGTCAAAAATGTCTCTTATTTGCTGAAATGCAAAGAGACATAATCGTAAAATATATGGAAATGGACTGCGTAATGAACACCGCGGAAAGGTAGAGTGGCAGAGCGGTCTAAGGCGCTGGTTTAAGGCACCAGTCTCTTTGGAGGCGTGGGTTCGAATCCCACCTCTGCCAAAAATGTATATTGTTTCAAGTTTTGTAGAAAATAAAAGAGAATATATGTAAAAGGACGGAAGTGATGAACGCCACCGAAAGGTAGAGTGGCCGAGCGGTCTAAGGCGCTGGTTTAAGGCACCAGTCTCTTTGAGGCGTGGGGTTCGAATCCACCCTCTGCCAAACGCGTATTTTATTTTTTGATGAAATGAATAGACATAAATAAAAGGAAAGGAATTTTTGAAAACGTAGTTGGTAGAGTGGCCGGGAAATGGGTCTAAAGGTGCTGGGAAAAAAGCGGTGTCGGTTATTTGGTTTTAGGCACCAGTCTCTACGGAGGCCTAACGTTTATCTATTTTGCTGAAATGCAATTGACGCAAATTTTAAATGGTAAAGAACAATTGGACTGCGTAATGAAGCTTGGCTTCTTTGCGGGATAAGGCGAGCTGGTTTAAGGCACTGGTTTTGTTGAGAGGCGTGGGTTCGAATCCCACCTCTGCCAAAAATGCAAATCTATTTTGCAAAAAGACAAATCGATTTATATAAAATGCGTAATGAACATTTTTTGGCAATTTGGTAGAGTGGCCGAGCGGCCTAAGGGGCTGGTCAAAGGCACCTCTCTGTTCGTGGGTTCGAATCCCACCTCTGCCAAAAATCAATTTTGTTTTGTGAAATTGCAAAGAGACATATACGTAAAAGGATAGAAAGTGAATGAACGCCATGTGAATTTGGTACGGTAGAGTGGCCGAGCGGTCTAAGGCGCTGGTTTAAGGCACCAGTCTGTTTGGTTGCGTGGGTTCGCATCTATCAATCTTCATCATGCAGTATACGTGTTTAAAATAGAAATGAACATATGAACTACTTTCAGTGGCGGAATGTTATATATTGGTGGGGATTTCTACTCATCATATATATTTTACTGAAATACAATGACGCATATTATATATGGAAAGGACAGAGATTTGGGTATGATCTTTGTGGCGTTGGTTCTTATCCCACCTCTGCCAATCGTATGTAGTTTTCTTTTTTTTTTTCTGAAAAGCAATCTCTATCTATAAAAGGCAGGATGTGTGTGTGTGTGTGTGTGTGTGTGTGTGTGTGTGTGTGTGTGTGTGTGTGTGTGTGTGTGACGAATGCACGGCCGCAATTTTCGACGGATTTGCACCAAAATTTACATGCACATGCTCCAAGTTAGCGGAAAGGCCAAGACCGGCTTTGCATTTCCCAACTCCCATCGATAGTGGAAATAATTGATTTTTTTTCATGCTTCTACGGCAATTTTCATGTCGCTTGCGGCCATTTTGTACTGGCCAGAGTGAGAGCTTATAGCTGGCTGCC
>CAHIKZ030001869.1:25000-50000 GCA_903632075.3 Acanthosepion pharaonis
AGCGTTTAATTCCCATATCATTTCCATTAAGTTGCCCGATTAAATAAATCAATGTCTGATCCTTACCTCCGCCTTCCTGAATATTACGTATTGTAATAGAAATATAAAGATAAATTTTAAACTTTCCCTTTCCACTCTAAACTCGACCATGTCTCTCACACCATTCCTCATCACTCTCTAATTCAACTTATATAAGATTAATACTGCCCGTCAAAAGTGTAAATTTTAAATTCATTTTTCTTTTTACCTTTGAAAGTGAATAAAATTCTCTGGTGAAATAAATTATTACAATGGAGCCTTATAGTGGTCGGTTTTTCATTTAAATTATATATATATATATATGTTAAGAAATGGACAAGGTCCGACAATTTATTTATTAAAGACATTTTTATTTATGTTTAACGTTGTTATTTTATAGATACAAGTATTTAAGTATTTATCTTAAACAGAGCATTTGCTTAAATACTTGTATCTATAAAATAACAACGTTAAATATATATATATATATATATATATACTCATCGTGGCCGAGGGCTTGAGCGTGCTGGGCTTGTTCAAATTGTTGATCACGCTCGATAACACACTCTTTCCCAGAAACTGTAACTAAGGTCTGCTCAGCATAGTTGCAGTATAAACCACAGGTGGGCTCTGTGGGTGTTGAATAAACACAAATGCACCTGAGCAGGCGTCTGCAATAGGGATTGGTTCGCCACTCTAGTAGACGGGTATCCTCGAATAGAAGTGACCCGCTATATATAGTATTGGGGGTGGGGTAGGTAGGAGTTGTTCATTTAAACCTTCTTTATAGAAAAGTATAGATATTTTATGTCTATTAACTTTGAAGATCGTCTTTTTTTTAAAATTGTGAATGATCTTTCGTAAAACTGCCTACAGCAGAAGTACGAAATTTCTAAAATCATTATAATCAGACACTTAGCTTTCGACTCACAGAAATTGTCATCAGTGAGTTGTAGGTATAGTGAATTTATTATCGTAATAAATAATAAGTACTTAAGAAAAGTAATGTAAGTAATATCTGTACTTAGACTGACGGTGTGAATAAGTTAAAGAATTAAGTGGCCTAAAACAAACACCTATTAACAACGGTTTGCCTAATGACGTTGTTGACTCCAATGCATAAAAACGTCGTATCATGACACACGGCGAACGCATTAAATGTGCCACTTATGATTTGCTTATTTCACTTAAGTACTTATGCATTATGACGGTAATAAATTCACTGCCTACAAAACTCTGATGATGATTCATGAGTCGAAAGCTCGGAAGAATCCTTTCAAGATATTGTTGGTTTCAAATGCCGTTCTTCAAGTGGTACAAAATAATCCAAAGAATAAGAATTTATTTTTATTTTTTCCTTTCAGATCATTTCAATTTTTATTATTATGAACCAGATACAACGTCGTCATGAACAGGCGCAGAATAGAAGCTTAATAAATAAATTAAAAAAAATTTTAAAAAATAACAGTCGCCCCCGAGTACTTCATAGTTTCAAATAATCTTGGCTCGTAAATTCGGTCAAGGGACCTTGGTAGTATTTTTTAAAACAAATTTTTAAACCATTTCCTCGGGAAAAACTCACAGTAGAAGTTATCCTAACTTTTTAATATTTTTCTGTGGTATTCTCATTCAAATTTATTGACACACACACACACACGCACACACACACATATATATATATATATATATATATATATATATATATATATATATATATATAGTTTTCCCGATGAAATGGTTTAAAACCATATTTTAAATCAATTAATTTTTATATATATATATATATATATATGTGTGAAAAGTGTATATAAATATAAATAAATATATATATGTATAATTATTTATATATTATATGCGCGGTACTTATTAGAAAGCGCTCAATATCATAGATAGAGCTAACATATTTGGTTGGATAGATGTGAGTTTGTGACCCTGGGTTTCACGCTTTAGCGATCGTCAGACAAACTGATTAATTTTAAAAAAATTAAACCCAGATTTTTAAAAGAATTAATCAGTTTGTCTGACGATCGCTAAAGCGTGAAACCCAGGGTCACAAACTCACATCTATGGGAAATATATATATATATATATATATATATATATATATATATATATAGTTTGTAGGTGTTTGTGTGATTTTTACGTTGACGCTGCAACGTATACGCACAAAAAGAGATGGGACGTTGATAATTTTAAATATAAATATATATATATATAATATTAAAATTTGAATTTAAATTTAAAATATATGTTTTGGATATATAATCTAGCCGATTTTAATGATATAATTTGGGAAATGCTATTGACGAGCCGATGTAGGTTGTTGTCACTTCGGGAAAAGACATGAGTTCATGCCTTCTTCCTACAGTTATAGACAAAATAGAAAATCAGACTGGAATCACTAGCCCCGTTTGACAGGAAGTAGGACGAGTCTGAAATCAGTTGTGCGAGAGGCTATCAACAAAGAACACGGGCTGAAAAGTTCATAGACTGATTATTAAGGAGTGACGCTTGAGCTGTGAAATCTTGCATGCGTTCATTTCAACTCTTCTTATTGCATTGTTCTTAACTCTTCTTAACTGCATTGTTTGTTTCAAGGCACGAGGCTAGGCTGAAAAGTTAATAGGCTGACTATGAAAGAGTGACAATAAAGCTGTGAAATTTTGCATGCATTCATTTCATCTCTTCTTATTAGTAACTCCATTGTTTGTTTCAAGGTACGAGGCTAGGCTGAAAAGTTAATAGGCTGACTATGAAAGAGTGACAATAAAGCTGTGAAATTTTGCATGCATTCATTTCAACTCTTCTTATTAGTAACTGCATTGTTTCTTTCAAGGTACGTCACTGACTGTTCAAAGGAAACTTCAAAATTAACGCGCGTTTTGAGGTGGGTGCGGGCACAAAGGTTAAATATTGGTGGAGAATTATTTTTACAATCCAAAATATATTTTGTCTTTAGATAACATACAAAGGGTTGATAAATCGTAAAATAAAACAAATCAATCAATCAAAGCATCGTCAGCAAAGATGGCGGGACAGATGAAGACATCAAGTGACAGATCAACAAAACCCGACACGCTTTCACCACTCTGCCGCCAATCTGGAGATCAGCAACCCTCTCACTTTACAACAAGATGCGGATCTCCAACACCAACGACAAGTCGGTCCTACTTTACGGCTCAGAAACCTAGTGGGTAACCAAGACCAACACCCACAGACTTCAGACATTTATCAACCGATGTCTCAGGAAAACATCTCCAATGACCAATTGTGGGACAGGACCAGACAAGCCCCAATCAAGATTGACATCAAGAAATGGAAATGGGGATGGATTGGCCACACACCCCGCAAGCCTGCTTCTAGTGTCACCAGGCAGGCCCTTGACTGGAATCCACAAGGTAAGTCGTCTCCAATGACCAACTGTGGGAGAGGACCAGACAAGCCCCAATCAAGATTGACATCAAGAGACGGAAATGGAGATGTATCAACCACACACACTCCGCAAACCTGCTTCTAGTGTCACCAGGCAGGCCCTTGACTGGAATCCACAAGGTAAGTCATCTCCAATGACTAACTGTGGGACAGAACCAGACAAGCCCCAATCAAGATTGACATCAAGAGACGGAAATGGAGATGTATCAACCACACACTCCGCAAACCTGCTTCTAGTGTCACCAGGCAGGCCCTTGACTGGAATCCACAAGGTAAGTCATCTCCAATGACTAACTGTGGGACAGAACCAGACAAGCCCCCAATCAAGATTGACATCAAAGAGACGGAAATGGAGATGTATCAACCACACACTCCGCAAACCTGCTTCTAGTGTCACCAGGCAGGCCCTTGACTGGAATCCACAAGGGAAGTCATCTCCAATGACCAACTGTGGGACAAGACTAGACAAACCCCAATCAAGATTGAAATCAAGAAACGGAAATGGGGATTTATCAGCCACCCACTCCGCCTGCTTGTATTGTCACCAAGCAAGGCCCTTGAATGGAATCCACAAGGGTAGTGAATAGTGGGTTAACCAAAACAGAATTGGCGTAGAAGTGTTGACGCAAAGGTGAAGACAGCCGACACGACATGGGCCGAGCTGAAGAGGATCGCCCGGAACCGTGTCCATTGGAGAGGTGTAGTTTGCGGCCCTATGTTCCCCCAGGAAGCAAGAGGCATAAAAAATTATCTTACAATATCATCAGTAACACTCTACCTTGTAGGATCCTTGCGCCTTGTGAACAATACTATGAAAATGATAACTGGCAATCATGAATGATAAAGAATATAAGTTTGCTGTTGTAATTGAACCTACGTGCCGTTACCTAAATTTATTGGCATAATTATTCTTGTAATTAGATTAATCGCTTCTAATAATTCGTCCGAATTAAAACTGCACCAAGTGACCTAAAATATTTCCGTCGGGTCAATTATCCGGGGTACAGGCATGGTGTTAATGAAATTAGCAGGTGTATTCGTTTGTGACACCAAACTTTTTCCGCTTATAACTAAATAGGTTTGCACCAAGCCTTATTATTTACAAGTCTCTTTCTTTCCCGCACCTCCTCTTCGTCTCTATGTCTTTCTCTTCCTCGTTACCCCCCCTCTCTCTCTCTCTCTCTCTCTCTCTCGTCATCTCCGTTACCCTGCCACTCCTCCTCTCTCCTTCTCTTCTGTTTCTCTACCTACATTCCTCTCTTATCCTACCTCTTTCCTTCTCCCTCTCCTTCTCCCTGTTTTCTTCTTCCTCTTTCTTTCTCTCTTCTCTTCTGACTCTTACCTTCTCCTTCTTTAGCTCTGCTCTCACCAGTCATCTTGCTCTCCCTTCTGTTCCGCCTTCTCTTTCCATGTAAATCTTCGTTCTTCCTTCTCTCTGCCTTTCTCTCTATGTCTTTATCTCCATCGTATCTCTCTCTCTCTCTCTCTCTCTCTCTATCTATCTATCTATCTATCTATCTATCTCTCCTGTCATCTCTGTTACCCAGCTACTACTCCTCTCTCCTTCTCTTCTAATTCCTCTACCTACATTCTTATCCTAACTACTTCTTTCCTTCCCATTTTCCTTTCCCTTCTTTCCTTTTCTCTTCCCTTCTCACTCTTACCTTCTCCTCCTTTACCTCAGCTTTCCCTGCGGTTACGCCTTCTCTTTCCCTCTCTTTCTTCGTTCTTTTTTCTCTCCTCTCTATCTAGACATCTCTCTTTCTATTTATGCTTCTCTCTCTCACTTCCGCTTCAGCTCCCTCTCTTATTCTTCCTTCTCTCTCACTCGACCTTCCTATCTCTCTGTTATCATCTCTGCCTATCGCCCTCTTATTTCTGTCCCTCTTTCTATTTCCCTCCATATTTGCCTCTCTTATCCTATGTAACTCTCTATCTCTCTCCCACCATAAATTCCATTTTCCCCTTCGGTTATATTTTATATATTATATCCTTTTCCTATATAACATTTATCTTTTATCTTGCCGCTGTCTCATCTCTCTATTTCTTCCACTGTTTTTGGTCCTAATGTGGATTTATTTAAAAAAAATATTATGCTTTGTTTTACATAATTCTCTCTCTCTGTTTCTGGTCTCTCGACCGTCTTCACAAAGGGTGGAGATTTCCACATATTATTATAAATAATTAATTTTTATATATGTTAATGTTAAATATTCTCGATATGAGACATTCTCGTTTTTGGTTGTGTGGATTTAATTAGAAAAAATTATCTTTGTTTTACATATATATATACGTGTTTCTGGTCTTGACCGTCTTCAGGTAAAATGAATTTACATATTATTAAAAAATAATTAATTTTTCCTCATGTTCAATGTTAAATATTCTCGATATGAGACAGGGTTGGTAAAATTTCTTATTTATATAGGATTCGTAATCGGAATAAATTACCAACAAATAATATTCTTTTTCAAAATTAGAGCAAATATAATATTTATTTAACATAAAAATGTATATAAATTCACTACAAAAATACCATTTTTTTCAACATTTTGTGTCTTATCAAGTGATGTTGTTGAATGTAAAACCATGTCGTTGAGAAGACACCAGAAGTGTTGAAACAAAATCGCTATTTTTATATATATATTTATATATATTTTACATTAAATAAAATTTTTGAATATATATATATATATATATATATATATATTATATATATATATATAGAAGAGAGAGAGAGAGATTCTTAAGGAAGATAGATAGATAGAATAAATTTCGTATCAAAGGAATGTCAAAAGAATTGATGAAGAGTCGATTCTTTAAAAACTAAGGGCTGTGCAATAGTTAATAATGACCAACTCTATTGTTAAATTAAAGGCTGTTTTATCTTTCATAAAGTCACAAGATTGGGAAAACACTAACTATCTCTTATTCATAATATATATCTATCTATCTATCTATCTATATCTATCTATCTAAGCTGGGAACTGCTCAGAGCTCACTCTCCAGTCTTGATAGTCCAAAAGCGTCTCCAAGTCCTTTGAAGAATTATTCTGGATACCCTGAACCTCTCTCCTACAGGCGTGATGTTGTGGCGATAATATATTTTCTATCATTATATATTTATAAAAGTTTTATAGATAAAATACATATCCCATTCCCGCCAAATCAAAAAACTTAACAGCAAGGACGTAATTACATTTAACAAACTACTGACATTAATAGAATATTCCATCAAAAGATAATAAGATATATCTAAACGGCTTTTCTTCAAAGCCATGCCCTTTGGAAGGTTATAATTAAAATAGGATGTTTCCCGAGTATACAATCTTAACCAGTTCGAATCAATGGGGCTAATTGTTAGATATAATATCAAATGAACTAATATAACGTTTATTATACCTGGAGTAGCCCCAGGAGTTTATACAGTTCAAAATTTTACTGTAAAACACACAAACACACACACACACACACAACACATATATATATATATATATATATATATATATATATATATATATATGAAGAAATATAATCTTAAAGGTGTTTCTATTATTTATGGGATATGGCAAGTATCGGAGATAGAGGGTTATAAAATATAAAAAGTGAACATTGAACAATTTGGGACAGTCTGTTTCATGCTATAAATATTGGGTTTGTCAGGTATGACGACTGTGTCTGATAAAAACAGACTGTCGCAAAGCTACTTTATTGATATTTTTATATGTTACTTTATATATATATATATATATATATATATATATATATATATATATATAAGAACATAAACATAAATATATAAAGGGTGTTTCATTAAGACGGATCTTTCTCCTATTATCCGTATAAATTGCCTACTAATAAAACCCTGGCATTCATTGATGGCCCTGAGACTTGTACGGATTTTGAATCTTTTTTAAACACACGCACACACACACACACACACACACACATTCATATATTTTATATATATATATATATATATATATATATATATATATATATATATATATATAAAATTAATATACATATATAAAAAAGGTGTTTCATTAAGACGGATTATAAATAAGAGTGTTTCATTAAGATTGGCTCAAAGTTAGCAGCAAATAAATAAAATTTATTTATTTCTCTATTGGATCATTTTATTTAAGTCATGGCAGTTATGTTTGAAAAATAATATTGCCCAAATGTCCGAAAAAATCTGAAAGAAAAAAAAAAAAATCATTAGACGTTTATTTTAATTCATTTTTAAAATCGGTCCAAGTTATTGGAACACCCTTTATTTAGATACATACATACATACATACATATATATATATATATATATATATATATATATATATATATATATATATATATCTTCATTAAAAGACAAATGGAAATTGTAATTAAAAATCATATTTCGTCCAATGTTTTTTTTCAAGATTTATAGACACCCTAGAGTTTTTTTTGTTTAAATTGATTTCAAAACATCAAGTAATATTAAATTTTCCATTTCTTTTAAAAGATTTATTCGCTTTTTTTTTCTACAGATTAACTATCAAATTTTATATATATATATATATATATATATATATATATATATATATATATATATATATGAATTGAAAAAAAGACAAGAGGAAAAAAATTATAGATCGACGATAAAAAACCTCTGAAGGAATTATCAAGGCAAATTTTTATTTTTAATTTGTTGAAAATTTTTTTTTTATACAAAAGTGGGGATATCATTGGTTTATGAATACTTATAAATTTGAGATGAATATTCATCAGGTATTAATTGAAAGTTCAGCTGAAAGAAATGAAGGATACATTGTGTCATTATTCAAAATCTGGCAAAAAATAAGCGATTAATATTCAAGCATTTTTTTGGAATATATTTTTATGAACATTTTTTTTAAATTGTGGAAAATTGTTATGGAATGTGATGGACATTTGTCTATGTATAGCTTCAAAAACATGAAAAATGGATTTAATTTCATTTTTAAATAAAATTTTCAACATATTTGTGGTCGTTTATATTGGCTCAATAAAAGTAGTGATGGTTTTTAGGAAAGGCGAAATTGGGAAAAAAAAAAGCGTAGATTGATATTTTGAAAAGTTTTCGATTTTCGGCACAGTCGAGAATTTTCCTTCTGAGTAAACAGTAAATTTCTCTTTTAATGATGTGTTTTTTTTAGAAAAAAAATTTATATTTAATTTATTTGTATTTATGAAAAGTGCATGTGTTAAATTGTTTTTATAAGATCACTTTTTTAAACATTTATCCATGTTTTAAATAAACGTATTGTCTTTTTTACCAAATTTATTTTATATATGCCTGCTTCTGAATTATTATTGTTAATTATTTTTATTTCATATCCATAATGAATTTTTGGAAATAATTGAAACTATTGATGATGTTGTTAGAAAAATAAGTAATTTCTTTTATTAATGAAGAATTCCACTACAGATACACTATATCTGAAAATAATTTACATGTACACAACAATATATATATATATATATATTATATATATATATATAAATATATATATGTGTGTGTTTTTCTTAAATTTTTTTTTTTTTTTTTTTTTTTTTTTTTTTTTGTTATACATGAAAATACATAACAAATCTTTTAATAAAATTGTTTCAATTCAATCCATTTTTATCTCCGTCTGTTTTATTGAAATAAAATTTAGACTGAAAACGCTAAAAAATTTATAAAAATAAATTTTTTTTATTTGCCAACTGAAGCATGTTTACGGCCATCCATTTAATCTAGTTTAATCTTAGATAATTAAAGAAAATTGCATATTTAAAAAAGAAAAGTATGTTGAACATCGTAAGGAAAAATGGGTTTGAATACTCTAACACCAATTTGGTTCTTATAAGATGAATTTTACAAATATTTTGTAAAAAAAAAATATATTCTTTATTTTTTAACAGTTCTACCAAAATTTTAAAAAAAAGAAATCATAAAAGTTTTATTCTTTCAAATCTAACGACCAAAAAGTCCAAAAATTTTTTCAATTTCAGTTAAAGATGAATATTTATTTGAAGATATGAAAGATATTTTTTATTTTTTTTTATTATTATTTTATGGCGCTTTTTTAAAGAAAGCCGATGAAGCATGAATCAGGTTTACTTAATCTCAAAATGATCGTACAATAAAAAAGCATGGAAAAAAAAAATAAAAAAATGATGTATATATATTTGAAATATGATAAAAAAAAAAGATAATTAAAAACTAAAAAGACAAAAATTAATTTCATTTTTTTTTATAAATTGATTATCTGTAGTAAAAATAGACAAGGAAAAAAAACATTTGACTAAAAGACAAAATGTTAGCAAAAAAGTCGCTTGAGAAATGTATGGTGATGACAGTAAAGTTATGCCAGAAGATAAAAAAAACTTGTCTGTATTGCAATGACTACTACAGACTTTATTATATAAGTCAGTTTTCATAGTAACATTGGTTTTGTGTCATTTTACGAAGGTTGATAAAATTTATTTTAAGAATAACTTATATTCTCATGAATATTTTCTATCTATAAAAGGCAATGTGTTGTGTTTGTTTAACGAATTTTTGCCACATTTTTTTTTCGATAATTTGCACACAAAAATTTACATGCACATTCCAAGTTTTCGGATATCCTATTTGATTGGGAATTAATGGTTGTTTGTAATTATTCGGTTTTAACATCTTAATTTTTTTCGGAGGCGTGGTTTCAAATCCCACCTCGGCCGGTAGATTTCAATTTTGCTGAAATGTAAATGAAATATAAAAAAAAATTTGGGACTTTTTGCAAAAAAACGGAATTGTAAAATTGGCCGAGCAAAAATAAAGTCGTTTGTTTGAGTTTCATTCTAGGACAACAGGACGTTTTCGAATTGAAAAAAATATATTTTGAAAAATAAAGTGCTGTTTAATAAAGAAAGAAATTACTTGAACGCAATTAAATCTTTATCTTAAAATTAAATCTCTATCTATAAAAGGCAGGATGTGTGTGTGTGTGTGTGTGTGTGTGTGTGTGTGTGTGTAACGAATGCACGGCCGCAATTTTCGACGGATTTGCACCAAATTTTTACATGCACATGCTCCAAAGTTAGCGGGAAGGCCAAGACCGACTTTGCATTTCCCAACTCCCATCGATAGTGGAAATAATCGATTTTTTCATGCTTCTACGGCAGTTTTCATGTAGTTTGCGGCCATTTTGTACTGGCCAGAGTGAGAGCCTATAGCTGGCTGCCACGAATAGGCAGGAAGATTCTATTGGCCAGCGTGAGAGCCAACAGATGACTGACACGAATGTTAACTAGCATGCTAGCATGCAAAAAAAAATCGATAGCTGCATTCGTCACAAGTGGGAAAAATTTAAATCTGCATGGCACTTTACTCCAATTGGCTCATTCGCTTGCTTAAACTCAACGTTGATTCTGATTCCGCAGAACTGGGTTGGGTGTGAAAAAAGTATTTGTTGTTAACATTCTTTTTTCATTCGATTTTTCCAGTTACGAGTCCTTTTTAAAGCTGATCGTTTTGTGTTCATTTTGTTTAGTTCTTTTTTCGTAACAGATTTAATGTTTAATATAGAGCTTAGAAAAAATTTGCAGTGTGAGATAGGCAAAATGTAAGGCATGTAGCAACATCAACACGGCAAAGGGCACTCCTTTAAAGGCAAGGAAGGGCAAAATATTTTAAGTCAAGTGATAGCGATTGCTGTATGAGTCGTACGATTTTTGAATCAAGCACGGGCAACGCCGGGCCATGCTGCTAGTATATCATATTAAGGCAAATTTGTAATTACATGCCCTCTATAAGATGGAGTGCGAAAAGAACGATTTTTCCCCGACATGGCCTTTTTTTTAACTATTTTCACTCTTCGGTCATGTTTATTATTTTAAAAAGCGATTATTAGAATAGGAATAAAACCTAAACATAGAAAATTGAATTTGGATTATTTTGCAGTTTAAGCCCTGCGTTCACTTTTGTAATAAAAACTTGCCGAATACTTACATTTAGGTGCAAATGTACATGCTTAATTAGAAAATAACAAAGAAATTTTGATAAAATCTACCGTTTTGGAGTTATCGACACTAAAAGTTCGGACTCATTCGCGGCTACAGCACGGCAGCCATTTACTGGCATTGTTTGCTGCGGAAAAACCATACGCAGAAGCTTACGTAGTTAACGGCCTTTTTACTGATCTTACTTGTCTCACTTATTGCGCAAGGGCTCTGTGCTCATCTGATGACATTGCGTGCGCAATAATCAAAACAAGTAAAGCTTCCAAAAATATTTTTTTCTGCAACAAATTAATGCAATTTTAACGCTTTTAATTATTAAATTTGTAGCCGCGACGCGAATAAGTCCGAAATTTGGTGTCGATATCCAAAATTTTATTTTATCAATATAAATTTTGTTATTGGAAAAATTAAACGTGTACATTTAGAAGATAAATGTAAGTATAAATAATTTTTTAGAAACTGAGCGCGGGGCTTAAACTGCAAATTACCAATGAATTTATATATTTTCTTTGTTCTTGAGAATTGACAACAAAATAATTTTATTTTATTTTTCTTCGGTGGAGTTAGCACGGGCATATTCATGATACTATCCCGCTAAACATCACGGCCCTGAATCAAGATCGGGAGGTCATTAGGGTGGTATTCTGTGTCAAAACATAGCGGGTCAATATAGATGGCTAGGTGTACAGAGCAGTAGATCAATCGTGAGTCTTGTTTTGCCCGCCAATGTTCGTGTAAGATTGTAGAGATATCATAGATGGGCCCATAGAGCCGTGATTTAATTAGATGGTGTCTCCAAGAGATATCATGTATATCTCTCAACATTGGACTGTAGATTGCATCAAGCTTAGTATTTATTCTACTTGGGAGTCAAGTAAATCGTGCGTAAGTGAATCTAACCAAATCGACAGGAATTTGAACTCACCGTCCTGGGTATGACGATAAACTACGTCCAACAGCAAGGCCTCTGATCAAGAGGTTTTGTGGAGTGTGGAACCACCTCTTAATTGCTGGTGTTCCCAGGTCCACCTTGACCTGGTGTGGTAGCACCTGTTAGGATCTTAGCTATAGGCAAATAGTTAACCCCCAAACTGGGGTCAAAACGATATGAAAGTGTAAAAATCGGTTTTAATACCAGTAATACATTTTTGTAAAAGCAATGAATTTTTGAAGAAAAAATTATTACCAGCAGTACTTTTTTGAAAAAATATTACCAGCAATAAAAATCTTGTCGACATTAAATAACCCATTGAGGTTGATATGCCATAAAATAAAACAAACCAATCCAAACAATACTAATCCATAAGTAATGTACCTCATCTCAGAGATATAGATAGATTCTTTTTAATCAGTATCACCCCATGCAAGGCAGTAAAGCCACTAAGAGACAAGGGGTTACTGGCTGTGGAAAAATTAGAAACAGAAACATTAATAATGAAGGGGAAGATAAAATATATTACCAGCAATAAAAATCTTATCGGCATTAAATAACCCAATGAGGTTGATATGCCGTAAAACGAAAGGAACCAAACCAAACCAAACCAAACTCTCTCTCTATCTATCTATCTCTCTCTCTCCATCTCTCTCCCTCTATCTCTTCCCATCTTTCTCTCTCTATATCTCTCTCTCTCTTTCTCTCTATCTATTTGAAACAAAAATATTATCAGCAATAAAAATCTTGTCGGCTTTAAATAACCCATTGAGGTTGATATACAGTAAAACAAAACAAATCAAACCAATTTAACTTGACTCTCTCAGTTCTCACCCCGAGGAGATATCTATTACCCCACAACGCACATCCACCCTAACCTTTTCACCCCAAGCAAGGCGATAATGCTACTAAAATACAGAGGATTACAGGAAGTGGAAGAGAATGAGAAAATTCTAAGTTCGATCTGTTATGATAGAATGTCGCTAGTTTTTGAGGCATTGAATGTGATCAACCAGTTATCCACCTCTGAGCTGTTAGAGCTCGGTCAGAGCAGAAATCAGCTGATGTTTTGTACAGTAATAAGCAAAGATATTTCACCTCAAGCAAGGCGATAAGGCTACTACGATGCCGAGGATTACAAGGAGTGAAAGAGAATGAGAAAACAAATTATATAGTAATTTTTTATTAAGCCTAGCTTATATGCAGCACAAAGCTAAAAAGATCGAGCACCCAGTGAGGATCAAGCTCATTATTCAGTCGTAATTGATCTAACTGGGCACGCTTGTTAACCATTATTTCACGTCGAAGTGCCCCCCCCAAAAAAAATTATATAAACATCAAAATATACGGAATAACCTGGGTTCTACACTGTTTCTGATCTTCATCAACGATCTTCCTGATGCCATCAGTTCCCAAGTAGGCATCTACGCGGACGGCACTACTATTTACTCCTGCCTCAATAGTAAATCCAACATCGCTGTCAAAACTAACCGGGCCTTTGGTCTCGAAAAGGACTTCCAATCTGTAGTTGACTGGGGCAGATAATGGCCAGGAAGCTTTAATGCCTCCAAAACGAAACTGCTCTCATTTAACCACCACATAGAACCCTCCCTGCCTCCCATCAGAATGGCTGATGTCCAACTCCACGATAGCGTCTCTCTGCGTATGTTTGTTCTCATGCTTTCCACTGACCTGACGTGAAACAATGACATTGAATCTATAGCTTCATCTACCGCAAGGAAAGTTGGTTCTCTGTGTCGCGCCAGAAGGTTTTTCTCGCCTTAGTCCATCCTTCAAATCTACAAATCAACCATTGAATACTGTTACCATATATGGTCTGATGACCCCGCTGTTTATCTCGGTCCTCGACAAAATCCAAAAACGGATATGCAATGTGATACGTCCTGACTTGTTACAGTCACTTCCTCACAAACATGCTGAGGCTTCCCTCTGTCTCTTCTACAAGTATTTTCAGGGGCAACTGCTCTGACGAGCTACTTTCACTGGTTCCCAAACTGCACGAATTTAAGCGTGCTACTAGGTTGGCATCTCGGAAAGAGTTAAATGTAACCATCTCTTCTACTCCAACAGCTTCTTATCTCGCACTTCCCGACAATGAAACTCCCTTCATCTTACTTGCTTCCCTGATAGCTATAATCTTAAAATATTCAAATGTAATGTCAATCGACATCTTCAGATGCCCTAATCCACGTCTTTCTCTATATCCTTTCCTCAAACACGCCTCTTTACCCCTGCCCTCACTTTCTGTAACACCTTGCGTGCTAGTGGCACTCATGCCTTGCTTGGGGTGAAATGCATGAAAAAATATATAACTATGCACTAAACCAAGTTTAAAACTGATTTTAAAATCGAATTTCCCATTGATTCTTTTTTCATTCTATTATAATTGTGTTTGTATTTCCCTTCGTTATTTTGCACGACTGTTACGCCTTGCCAATATCTCATAGATAATCTACTATTATCTTTTGATTGCGTTGAAAGAGGGGAAAGACACTACTAGGTTTCAATGAGACAGACAAAGAAAAAAGATAGAAGGAAATATAGAAGGTGAGAGAGAAAATTAAGTTACGCTGATAGAAACAGATACTATACTTTGATCTTTGCCAAAATATCGAGAAGCGATTAAAATTTTAATTGCCACATTTGACAGAATAAGACACGAGTTCAGTTTAAAGTGGGGAGTCCGAGCGCATGCATTGAATTTCAGGTCCCAAAATAGCCCATCTCTCGCAAGACAACCAATCCTCCCCTACTCTTTAGTGCAGTGAGGGAGATACTGCCGCAGGCAGCTGTTTCCCAAGATCGGGCACTTATCTATATTTTTCAGTTGGTCTTTGTCCGCAGACAAAGACACAACTGAGTTGCGCTCTATCCGAAGACAGGTGAGAGATAAAATGTAGTTTATCCGCCCGAGGGCAGATACTACACTTTGATCCTAGCCAAAAACCGTATATTTATTGTATTTAAAATACAATTAGAACAACAATAATTTTTACAAAATGTGGATGTGTTGATTTGGTAGTCTTTAACTATCTTATACCTAGCTAAAATGATTCATGACCCATTCACATTACAGTTTCCACATTCACCATAAGAACTCATCCGTCACCAATCAATCCTCCATCCATCTGTAATTTTACCGCATCCTCTCAAGAGGAACCTACAAAACGCGCCCCATGCCTTAAAAATTTAATGATGATAAATATATATATATAAAATTCCAATAATGAAGAATGAGAGGGGAGGGAGATGAACCCAATAAAAAAACTAAAACTTAGCACAAAGTAAACTAAACATAACTGATATTAGTAGGGCCCGTCCAACCCTCAAAAAAAACAGAGGACGCTGTATTCTGCCCATTGAACAAAATCAAGAGGCTTAATATTTATTACGTAAGAATACATAATTAGGGCACAAGGCCAAAAAAGGGGAGGGTTTGAGGCTGGTCTTCACTAACTATCCTATACCTAGCTAATCCGATTCACGACCCATTCACTCATTACAATTATCACATTCACCATAAAAACTCATCCGTCACCTATCAATCCTCCATCCACCATAATACCGCATCCTCTCAAGGAGAGCCATACCATAAAAATTTAATGATAATAAATTATTATGCATAAAAATCTAATAATGAAGAATGAGACGGGAGGGAGATGAACCCCCAAATAAACTAAAACTCAACACAAAGTAAACTACACATAACTGATGTTAGTAGGGCCCGTCCAACCCTCAGTAAAAGGAGAGGCCGCTGTATTCTTCCCATTGGGCAAAATCAAGAAGCTCTCTCACTACGGGAATGGGAAAAGGATAAAAAATTATACGGGCATGGGAAAATATAAAGCTGACTCATCCTAGCCAATAGGCAGAGAACGAAGACGAACGCGATAAAAGCGTCATTTTCTTAGACGCACAACATCGAACGATGGAAAATGGGTAAGGCAATCGCCAAAAATCAAGTTACCATACATAAAATAATATCGTCTGCTGAATTATTTTAAAATTATTATTAAGAGAAATGTACATGAGAGGTGGGATTTGGCTCGTATGAAATAAATTGGGTTATATACTTTGACAAATATTTGACATTTTCAAGGTTTATTTGAAGTGTCGTACAACTATTTCCACCAAATTATATAACATCACAGCGAAATACTAAAAGGAAATATAGAATTACCAATATGGAAATAGTTTAATAAATGTGTGAACAGCATAGAAAGCATAAATTATACAAATTTTAACCCTTATTTATGATCTAATAGAAAACATTTACAAAATATTAACACCATATCAGCTGGGGTATCAGAATACGCCGACTGCACCTCTGCAGAGGGGTAAGACCCCCCCCCACAATGTGGTGTCCTGCGTATAACGATAAACTAGATCCGGCAGCAAGGCCTTTGATCAGGAAGGTTTTGAGGAGCGTGGAACATCTTAATCGCTGTTCCCAGGTCCGTCCTAACCAGGGGCGGGGGGAGCACCTGTTAGGGTCCCAGCTATGGCTACGGTTTAGCTAATAAACCCCAAACTGTCGTCAAAACATTATGAAAGTGTAAAAGTAGGTTTTTATAGTGAAAATACCAGCAATACATATTTTAAAAGTATTACAAGCAATACATTTTTGAAAAAAAAATATTACCAACAATACATTTTAAAAAAATTATTACCAGCAATATATTTTTGAAAAAAAATATTACCAGCCCAGCAATAAATTTTTGAAAAGAAATTTATTACCAACAATATGTATTTGAAAAAAATACTACCGGCAATGCATTCTTAAAAAAAATATATTACCAGCAATAAATATTTAAAAAAATATTACCAACAATACATTTTTTGAAAAAAATTATTACCAGCAATAAATTTTGAAAAAAAATTATTACCATACAATACATTTTTGAAAAAAAATATTACCAGCAATACATTTTTAGAAAAAAATATATTACCAGCAATACATTTTTGAAAGAATATTACCAACAATACATTTTTGAAAAAAAATATATTACCAGCAATACATTTTTGAAAAAAATTATTACCAGTAATACATTTTTGAAAAACATACTACCAGCAATACATTTTTAGAAAAAAAATATATTACCAGCAATACATTTTGAAAAAAAATATTACCAACAATTTATTTGCCAAAAAAATATATTACCAGCAATACATTTTGAAAAAAAATTATTACAGTAATACATTTTGAAAAACATATTACCAGCAATACATTTTTTAAAAAAAATATATTACCAGCATTACATTTTTGAAAAAAATTATTACCAGTAATACATTTTGAAAAAAATTATTATTTGCAATACATTTTGAAAAAAAATTTTTACCAGCAATACATTTTTGAAAAAAAAATACATTACCAGCAATAAATTTTTGAAAAAAAAATATTACCAACAATACATTTTAAAAAAAAAAAATTATTACCAGCAATACATTAAAAAAAAAAATATATTACCAGCAATACATTTTAGAAAAAATATTACCAACAATACATTTGAAAAAAAAAAATTATTACCACTCAATACATTTTGAAAAAAAAATTATTAAAACCAATACATTTTTGAAAAAAATATTAACCTTCAATACATTTAAAAAAAATATATTACCAGCAATACATTTTGAAAAAAATATTACCAACAATACAAACTGATTTATTACAAAGAATATATATTTTATTCATAACGAACCTATCCTAAAAAAATCTTTAGTTATCATTAAATAACCCATTGAGGTGTTGATAAAATAAAACATAATAAACCAAACCAACAAAATATTAATTTCGATTACATTTCGAAAAGTAAAAAGATGTGGATTTTACAGAAAAAATAATTTTAATTCAAAAATCTTATCATTTGCTGACCTTTCAAAAAAAAAAGGAAAGGTTATTTCACATTTTTTTTCTAGGACGGACAATAAATTATTTACCTTATTAATATAAAAATAAAAGTCGAACCTATTCTTTGCAGTTATTATCAAAAATTCGTCCATTTTTTTTTACATTATTTACACACGGACTAGTATCCTCATCTTTGCAGTTATTATCAAAACCTTTCGTCCATTTTTTTACATTATTTACACACGGACTAGTATCCTCATCTTTGCAGTTATTATCAAAACCTTTCGTCCATTTTTTACATTATTTACACACGGACTAGTATCCTCATCTTTGGAAGTTATTAAAAAAAAATTTTCGTCCATTTTTTTTACATTAAAAACACACGGACTAGTAAATTTTTGCAGTTATTATCAAAAATTTTTCGTCCATTTTTCAAACATTATTTACACACGGACTAGTATGCCAATATTTTTTTTTATTATCAAACATTTAATCCATTTTTTTTACATTATTTAAACACGGACTAGAATCGTATTGAAAAAAAAAGTTATTTTCAAAACCTTTCGTCTATTTTTTTTACATTATTTTACACGGACTTTTTATCCTCAACTTTGCAGTTATTATCAAAAAATATTTCGTCCAAACATTATTTATTTAATACCTTTAGTATCCTCATCTTTGCAGTTATTATCAAAACCTTTCGTTCATTTTGTGCCGTCATGGCCCCAGCAAGATATTTGTTGATTCGTTTAACCTTTATGAAATTTCTGTTTTAACAATATGTAAATTAATCCATTCAGAAAATTCAAAAAGTTGAATTAGAAAACACAAAACATTTCATTAACTAAAACATAGATTATGATGTTTTCGAGAGTTCGTAAAAAGAAATTAGATGATAATAAAAATGGATGTAAATCTGATCTATCACACCAGACAACCTCAAAGGAAGATACTTTTGAGTCACTTTTTATTTTTGTTAATGTGAGATTTTTTTTGTAGATTAACTAAAACCATAGAGTCTAACCTTGATTGTAGCTGTAAAATACTCGAATTGTTGGAATAAAAAAACTTAAATTTATTTAAACATTTAAATAACTAATATTTGTTTCAAATCAGATTAATTAAACTTTAAATGAGTTATATATTCCTCAAATAAAGTTTCAAACAGTGAGGGTACTGAAAAGGATATGAAAATTGGGATAGCTAAATCCTTGGCTGCCTTGAATAAAATGGATGTAATCTCGAAATCTGATAATACGAGACAACCTCAAACGGACATTCTTTCAAGCCACCGTAGAGGGGGTGTTAATGCAACTAAAACCCTAGAGTCTAAATTGATGGAACCCATTCGGATGCTAAAGCTATAATTAACATCTCTGGAGACAACATCCATGTAGATCACAGCTCTATGAACCCTCCCTGATATTTCTACCTTCTTATTAAAACACAGGACGTGCTTTTCAGGACACTGCTGGCGTTTTAAAAAAAACTGCGATGATCTACTGGTATGAACAAACCATAGAGAAAGACGAGTTGAAAGCCTAGCAACAGCCTACATTAGAACACAAATTTTTTGAAAGATAAAACCTTCTGAAATTGATACTGGACAGTGATTCCCATGATTAAAATGTTTGATATTAAGTGAATAAAACAATAAAAATACTTCAAATATCTCCATGTATGGATCAGTTAGAACATATTCAGTATAAAAAATTGAACGTAGAATACGCTGCGCTAGGTGTAGTTTCACACAACACCACAAGTTACTACAAAACTAAAACATTAAACTAAAAACTGTTGTCATATTCTTAAATAGCCTCGTTAGATGAAGACTTTCATATGGATGCGATGCATGGCGCCAAACTTGTTCAGAAATATATAAACTGTCAGGTGTATAGAACCACTTTATCAGATTAATGATTAAAAATAGCTTCGAGCAAATGAAACCTGTATGTTTTAGCAAGGATCATTCTTCTTTGAACCTCGTGTACTGGCGCTATATAATCATAAATAACTGTACCAAATAACAGAAGCCACATTACTTACGAACTTTCAACAACCAAAATGTATAGCACAAAGAGAAAATAATGATATATTCAAGATGTTTACGTTCCCCACTAAAAAAAAAAAACTTTACGAAAGAGCGATAACAGTTACTGGACTTATCAAACCTATTTTTCTGAAAATTCGTTTTAAGAGAAAGACTTATAAATTTCAGCTGACTATGGCATTGGCTGCTCGGTCAATAAATGTTGAAATCTCCCTTATTAAAAAAAAAACGGCTAATATTATCGTTACTATGTCTAGAAATATTTTTCTTTATTAACATTTTATCAAAATTTAGTGGACTAAAATGATTTTTAGTCCAATTAAGCATTATGAGAATATATTTTACTATCCGAACTCACAATTATTATGTTCCAAAATTCACTAACCAAAGATTTAAATCTCTACAATGATTTCCAACGTGCGTCGCATGCCCCACCAGTGGGGCGTGGTAATATTTTGGTGGGACATGCGTAGGATATGCACCCTTCGGCTTATTATACCAACAGAATAAGGGAGCAATTCGAGAATGAGTTATTAATGTAAAGTGAATTGTTTTCTAGTGAGCTAAAATTTTATTTTGCATTATTATTTCATGATTAAAATGATCAAAGTATATTACAGAATAAGCTTTCATTCAAATATACTAAATATCCGCCCTTTACGGTGGAGAAATGGATAGCGGTTCGTATTTGAGAAATCGGGGAGCCGAGTTCGAATTCTAGTCGAATTCATTACTGTGGGGAAAATTGTGAAAATAGCTTACCTTGGAAACGCGTGCGAATCTGTGCAGTATGCAAACTCCGGTCCTCCCAACGGTAAAAGGAAAAAAATGGCAATTGATATATTTTATGCCGGGCGGTCTCGGTTATTAACGCGAAATCTCGTTGTCTCGTCATTCGCATGCAAATCGTGGTCGGTCCTCGGCTGTATAAAGCAGTGATTCGTTTTGCTGTTTCGAATCAGAGAGTTTTTTCTGGCCCGTGAGAAGGTTGGACGAGCGACACAGGTTTCTGTGTTCCTACCTGCAATCATCAGTTGAGTTGTTGCGTTACCTACCACAATTACCTTACGTGCTAATACAGACCGGGTTCTATAGCCCTGGATGGTAACTTTTCTATTGCAGAAAGAAATGGCAACCTACTGAGAGAAAAATCTGACTCAGTCATGATCGAATCTACTCCAATGATTGTCAATATGGTAATATTTTCGTGGGGCGTGCGTAGGATGTGCACTCTTCGTCTTACTGTACCAACAAAATAAGGGGGCAATTCGAGAATGAGAGTGAATTGTTTTCCCTTGAGTCTGAGTGAGAGTGTTAATGTTAATGTGTCTTAATACATACGATGCATATACAGCTTACATACATGAAAATATATTTGTTTGCATGTACGTACATGTGTAATTGGAATACAGGGTATTTCCCGTCTCCCCACACGCGCGTGTCTCGATCAACAAAGAAGAGGGCGTGATGCATGTCGCCCGAAGAGCCCATGTTTTGTCGACCAAGAGAACTTAGTGTCCAGAAATATTTCTCCTGTTCTGAATGAAGTACTAAATTTAATTATAAACCGTAAATGCTATCAAAACTAATGCAAAATGTGAGAATGAAAATGCAGACGATTTGAAACTTTAATAAAACACTAAAGGTTACACAGAGACCTGTGCACTAGACTACAACAAGGTCCCCAAACGACCCTCTGCAGGTTTTGAATTCAGAGTTGTCCTTCTCTTAGGCCAGTTGCCAACAAAGGCTATAGAACCCATCCCTCCTACTATTTATCCATAGCTGGGGGGAAAGAAGAGGTTTAAAACCTTTCCCAAAGATATTATAAAGTAAGTGAATATAATGGATTTGACTGGAATTCCGAACTCGGCTCTCCGATTCCTCAATCCGAGCCGCTATCCAATACTCCACCGTGTCTGGGCTGTCGATTTCTAGGAACTGGGCTGCTTGACCCTCATACGTCGAATACGACGGGAGAGTCCACTATACTGAGGTTAAGTGACTCTCAAAGAAAAAAGATTCATGGAATTAATGGGTTTTCCAATAACTTGGACCGATTTTAAATGTGAATTAAGTTTAAGCGTCTAATGATGTTTTTTTCTTTTTCTTTCAGATTTAACAACTTAAGTCTTTGGCAATTTCAACCATGGAAAGATTAACGACTAAACAACGTGTTAAAGTCATCGTAGCCTATTACAGAAATCAACTGGATATCACTAAACAAGGAGACTTGAGACTTATGCTGAATAAATTGGCGTCTAATAGAAAATCTATCTGTAGCAGACATGACGCATAAGGATCTAACAGTCATTTTATGATGAGATCAAATTTCATTTTGCATTATTATTTCATGATTAAAATGATCAAAGTATATTACAGAATATTTCATTCAAATATTTTATATTTCTTTTCATTCAAATTTTTTTATATTTCTGCCTTTCAGTTCTCTTTATTATCTTTTAAAGCTTGGTTTTTGAAACTATATATATTTAACTGTCTTTTGTTTAAGAAAAATTTTTGGAACAGATAGATAGATGGATAGAATAGATAATATGAATCTTTGAAAGAAAGAAATAAAAGAAAAACCAGACTGGAACAGATAGATATAGATATAATAGACAATAAAGATAGATAGATAGATAGATATGAATAGATTTTTTTGAAAAAAGAAAGAAAGAAAAAAAAGATAAAAAGAAAGAAAGAAAGAACCAGGCTGAAACAGATAGACAGATAGATAGATAGATAGATAGATAGATAGATAGATAGATGACTCTAAAAAGAATTATGACTATTCGTAACTGATCCCGAGTGGCAATGGCTCTTCATTTTACATGAAACCCCGTAGCCAGCCACTCGCCAACTCCAATTGTACTCTACTTCACTGTTACTTGCGCTTGCTCGCCTGTCAATCACATTAATATATCTTACTTTGATGTTTGCCGTTCGTCGGTGTGTTCCATTGTGTGTCGTTCTTTTACATGAGCTGAGTGATAAAGCCGCCTCTGGTCTTTGATGAAAGGCTGCTGAGTGCGCAGGCGCTTAACTATCAATTTTCCCGCTTCTTTCTTTAACAACACATTGCGTGTGCCCGTCTCTCTGCGCCTGTGTGTACAGGTGAGTGTTTGCATATGCGTACCTGTGTGTGCGTGTAATTTGTCCCTCATTGATAAATAATAATAACAATAACCAGTTGAAAATTCACGCATTTCCTATTTGAATTTTCCGATGAATTTTAATTCTGAGGTTAATGATTGAGTAAGCTCATTGTGAGTTCTAAGATAATAAAATATCCATAGAAATTCCGCTAACGTATCGTTAAATATTTGAGCTTAACAACAAAATATTGCAATAGCAATCATAAATATGAATGTCGGTCGTTATTTTAAGAAGTAAGGGGGTACAAATGAAAAGATTTGAAATTGATAACTTTTTCGATTTCACTGAAGCAGACGTTAAACTATCTTCCCTTCTTTCTTTCTTTCTTTCTTTCTTTTTCTCACTGAAACTACGTAGTCTCTTTCCTTTTTTAAGAGCTATCAAAACGCAATAGTCCATTATTTATGACGTATCAGCAGAAGACGTTAAACACTTCTATCTTCCCTTCTTTCTTTCTTTCTTTCTTTCTTTCATTTTCACACTGAAACCAAGTAGCCTCTCTTATATGCCTTTCCCATCTTTCTAAGTGATTATTTATGAAGTATCGACAGAGTGTAATGTACGTATGTTTTAACTAAGGGACTAAAGGTGGGACAATAATAATAATAATTCTGAGAAAAACACCTTCATGAAAATTATCAAGAAACTTTCCAAATACAAGGACCTGGAGATCGAGATTAACAGGATGTGGAGAATGAAGACTGAGACTGTGCCAACAGTAATCTGAGCTCTGGGCCTAGTAAGAAAAGGAATGGATAATTTTACTACCAGTGTCCCAGGTAATATCAATATACAAATTGAGCAGAAGATTACCCTATTAGGAATATCCCATATACTAAGAAAAGTTCTATCAATTAAATGGCAATTTTCCTATAGGACCAATAGTTTGAACCCGGCTCTAAAGGATACAATACAGGAACATTATATAAACTAATAATAACATAAATAATAATAATAATAATAATAATAATAATAGACTATTAATAATAAGTAGTAATTTACAATCATGATATTAGGGGTTCGGCATAAGAGGCCGTGTATCTGTAATTCATAAAAGACATCTGTTACCATTTTCCATTGAGCTATGACAGGAGCTCTCATGAGAAACGTCTGGAAAATTCTTTGTTTCTTGAGATTAGGTTTGAAAACAAGTCCGTAAGCATTTATATGAATTACATTGTTCGGACTGTTGTCCTCATCTTTATTGCCATATTCACGACCTTTCGGACGTTGTACGCTCCGGCCTTCTTCATCTTGATTGAAATTTTGACCTGAACTCTTTTTTTTCGCCCACCGGGGTAGATTGTTTTTAGTTTCTCGTGGCATACTTCTTCCGGGTGTCTCAGTTATCTCCATTTAACTCTCTTCGGTGAAACTGACAGGGAAATAAAAGTCAACAGACCTGATATTATGATAGAAGATGAGAAATTCAAGAAGTGTATGCTTATTGACATAGCAGTACCATCTGAGAGAAACACCTCCATGAAACTGTCAAATACAAGGACCTGGAGATCGAGAATGTACCAATAGTAATCGG
>CAHIKZ030001869.1:55000-267500 GCA_903632075.3 Acanthosepion pharaonis
TGTGCATGGGGCATTGCCCTAGATTATATATATCAACATAAATATGTACAGAATGTCTCATATATATATATATATATATATATATATATATATATGTGTGTGTGTGTGTGTGTGTGTGTGTGTGTGTGTGTGTGTGTGTGTGTGTGTGTGTGTGCGTGTGTGTGTAAATATATATATACTTCACTTCTGTCAAATTCGCACAAAGTCACATGCATTTCAGGGAGAAATTATTCGAAAGGTTTGATATCTAACAGATAGATAGATAGATAGATAGATAGAGAGAGAGAGAGAGAGAGAGAGAGAGAGAGAGAGAAAGATAGCTATGAACAGATTGAGATACATAGATAGATAGATTAGAACAGAGTAAGATGAGTCATATTTGATTTTATACAATTAACAATGTTAATCAGCAGTGTCAACAACTCAAGTAATGGTGACGATTTTCAATTGATGTACAATAAATTTTCCTAACCCGAAAAAAATCAATTTCAGATAAACCAATTTAATAGTGTAAAATGCTAGTCCAAAATAAATAATGCTTGACAATACTTCATCTAATCAAAATTCCTTATAATATTACTACTACTAATACTATTAGTGGTAATAAAGCAATTGAAATAAAGATGAAAGAAATCCTACTCCAAAAGGAATAATGCTTCATCTAATGAAAATTGCAGATAATATTACCTTTACTAATACTATTAGTGGTAATAAAGCAATTGAAATAAAGATGAAAGAAACCCTAGTCTAAAATAAATAATGCTTGACAATGCTTCATCTAATCAAAATTCTTAATAATATTACTACTACTAATACTATTAGTGGTAATAAAGCAATTGAAATAAAGATGAAAGAAACCCTAGTCTAAAATAAATAATGCTTGACAATACTTCATCTAATCAAAATTCTTAATAATATTACTACTACTAATACTATTAGTGGTAATAAAGCAATTGAAATAAAGATGAAAGAAACCCTAGTCTAAAATAAATAATGCTTGACAATACTTCATCTAAACAAAATTTTAATAATATTACTACTACTAATACTATTAGTGGTAATAAAGCAATTGAAATAAAGATGAAAGAAATTTTAGTCTAAAATAAATAATGTTTGACAATACTTCATCTAATCAAAATTCTTTTATAATGAACTACTACTAATACTATTAGTGGTAATAAAGCAATTGAAATAAAGATGAAAGAAACCCTAGTCTAAAATAAATAATGTTTTACAATACTTCATCTAATCAAAATTCTTAATAATATTACTACTACTAATACTATTAGTGGTAATAAAGCAATTGAAATAAAGATGAAAGAAACCCTAGTCTAAAATAAATAATGCTTGACAATACTTCATCTAATCAAAATTCCTTATAATATTACTACTACTAATACTATTAGTGGTAATAAAGCAATTGAAATAAAGATGAAAGAAACCCTAGTCTAAAATAAATAATGCTTTACAATACTTCATCTAATCAAAATTCTTAATAATATTACTACTACTAATACTATTAGTGGTAATAAAGCAATTGAAATAAAGATGAAAGAAACCCTAGTCTAAAATAAATAATGCTTTACAATACTTCATCTAATCAAAATTCTTAATAATATTACTACTACTAATACTATTAGTGGTAATAAAGCAATTGAAATAAAGATGAAAGAAACCCTAGTCTAAAATAAATAATTTTTTACAATACTTCATCTAATCAAAATTTTAATAATATTACTACTACTAATACTATTAGTGGTAATAAAGCAATTGAAATAAAGATGAAAGAAACCCTAGTCTAAAATAAATAATGCTTTTTAAACTTCATCTAATCAAAATTTAATAATATTACTACTACTAATACTATTAGTGGTAATAAAGCAATTGAAATAAAGATGAAAAAAACCCTAGTCTAAAATAAATAATATCTTGACAATACTTCATCTAATCAAAATTCCTTATAATATTACTACTACTAATACTATTAGTGGTAATAAAGCAATTGAAATAAAGATGAAAGAAACCCTAGTCTAAAATAAATAATGCTTGACAATACTTCATCTAATCAAAATTGCATATAATATTACTACTACTAATACTATTAGTGGAAATAAAGCAATTGAAATGAAGATGAAAGAAATCCTAGTCCAAAATGAATAATGCTTGACAATCCTTTATCTAATGAAAATTTCAGATAATATTACTACTACTAATACTAATAGTGGAAATAAAGCAATTGAAATGAAGATGAAAGAAATCCTAGTCCAAAATGAATAATGCTTGACAATGCTTCATCTAATGAAAATTGCAGATAATATTACTACTACTAATACTACTAGTGGAAATAAAGCAATTGAAATGAAGATGAAAGAAATCCTAATCCAAAATGAATAATGTCTGACAATGTTTCTTTTAATAAAAATTTCAGATTTTCAAACGAATATTATATGTAGAAGCCTTGCTAGTGCATTTAAATATAAAAGAAATAATAAAATTATGATTTGACCAAATATGATGATGCAAAAAACATTACATTGCATGGCTATCTCCCAAATTTATTGACCTTCACTACAGATGCTAAAATTGTGGCCTTTTAATATTCCTACCGTAATATGGTTGAACATAAGTATGTAAAAACTGTTTATCTATCAGTGCTTGAACCTGTGTGGTTCACAAACAAATTATATTTCAAGACCATGAAATTGAAGTTTCAAAAATTCGAGTTACATTGACACCTTCTCATATTATGAAAAGAATAAAGATGGAACGGAGCTTGGTACTTCATTTCAAATAATTATATTGTAGTTTTGAAACATGAGAACTCTTATGTAGCAATGGAATAATATTTTTAAATAAATAATTATATATATATAATTATTTCATTTCAAGTTTGGCAATAAAGCCACTAAGATGCAAAATGTTACTGAGTGTTAAAGAATATAAGATCTACTATTAAGGAGACTGTACAATATTAGAACAATAGTTAAAAAACAGAAGATAACGATCAACAATTGGGTTTAATTTTTTGAAGATCATCTTTGAGTGGAAAGCAAGAAACCTGAAGAGAGTTCCAGAAGCTGGAAGTGCGATAAAAAAAACTGTTACCATAGAACTTACAGTTACATCTAACCCAAGAGAAAAGATTCTATGAAAGAGAAATTGGAACGTATCCCACGAATATTGAAGAAAGAATGGTTGAGGAGGAATAGTTTATTATTTGCTTACTGGTTGGCTTGAATTTCTTTTCAATGTATCTTTCAGCAGAAGGTTTTGTTAAAAAGGCAAATGCCAAAATAATTATCACTATCTCTCATTAATAGCAATACAAACTCTCCAGAAGTTGGCTAAAACAATAGCATAATATGGCCTCAGGGTTGCTACTGGAAATACATGCATGACACCTAACCATTGGCGGCATGGCACTACATATACCCCGGTAGTATGCAATTGTTCATCAGAGTAGCCTACCTAAGCGCTATCAAAGGGTTCGGGTGCTTTACTACCAGCTGGATGCAGCAACCAGAGAACTGCCAACCCGGAACACTCACAATGAAAAAAGTCGTGCCACTGATCAGTCAGATCATCAAAAAGATAAGATAGTTAAATCATTAGGGCGATGACAGAAGACCGAACCGGTAAATAATATCCTAAACAGGAAACACAGGATAAACCTCTAATCCTGTTCAATAAATATAAAAAGAGTGAAAGCTGGGTGATAGGTGAACCTATCTACACCTATTAACATGTTCACAGCACAGGAGGCTGGACGTTTTTATCAAGACAGCATGAGGAAGGATGTCGAATAAGGCTCTAGACTCCCTTCCAGGCCAATTGGGAATTACTAAATTATTGATATCTACCTGGAGGATATCGCACGTCATGAAATCGAAAAGAAATCATGAAATCTGTGAGGGAATATTCCATTTGCCGTTCAAGTCTAACGCCTTAAATGCAGGGTATGATGATAAACTACATCGGGCAGCAAGACCTTTGATGAGGAGGTTTTGAGGAGTGTTGAGCAACCTCATAATTGCTGTTGCTCCCAGGTCCACCCTGACCTTGTCGGTATTAAATAACCCATTTAGATTGATATGCCGTAAAACAAAATAAACTAAACCAATCTGAAAATAATACATCAATGAAACCAAGCTCTCGACGAAAACTGTCTTTACAAAAATACTTCAATGAAACCTGATCTACAAACTGATTTCTTACAAAGAATATATATTCTATTCATACGAACCTATCCTAAAAATCTTGTCAGCATTAAATAACCCATTGAGGTTGATATGTTGTTAAATGAAATAAACTTATCTCACGCCTTAAATTCTTGGATATCATAATGGTACTCATTTTTGTTTATTTCTGCCGTAGATGTGGTGAAGAGAAATTATTGATGAGAAGTGTACGATGATGCCGTAAACAGTACCTGAACCTCTGATGGAATAAACTCTGGGTCAGCAATGCTGACGATAACACTAACATCTTTGCATAATTCTGCGGCACAATTGGTGAACAAAAAATCACAATAAGAAATGTTAAATGAGGTAAACTGTATTCGAACCTGTGAGGGAATAAGAAATCAGATTTCAAATTGAGCACCTTGACTTCTTTGCCACTACAGGTGCAGCCTTATATGTAGTCATGCTATAGAAGACTATGTGCCATGTCACCTCAATGCGTATGGCTTTCCACAATTTCCTAGCTCTTAATAAATTTTATCTTTTTGTTATTTCTCCTAAACCTTGTACCACCATCCATTTACTCAAGCTTGTTCCTCTTCTTCTCTGTGCCATGTCCCTTCAGGATGTAGGTGATCATGGCTCTCCACGATTTCCTGTCCTTTGTAGCTCTTAATAAATGTTGTCTTTTTATTATCTCTCCGAAACACTTTTCCGCCATCCATTTACTCAAGCTCATGAATTATGTTATTCACTGTTTTCCTCTGTCCCTCTTGCCATCAATCTGTATTGTGAGTATCAGATTTTCCAAGCCTGATTCAAAAACCTCACATGTCTCTTCTTGATGTTAAGTATTAGTTTTCTTTTTGTTTTTATTTTCTTCACATGTTTGGTACTCGGTAACCACTGCCTCCTTCTGTAGAACCCCATTTCTGTTGCTTCAAGCCTCCTCTTCAGGAGTACAAAATCAATCCGCGAAAAGTAATAAATCATAAGATTTCATTTTAACAGTCTTCGGTCGTTCCAAAACGTTTTTTTTTTTCTGGACATTTTTGGAATTAAAATTTCCTTGTGCCTCACCAAACTTTATTTGATAAAAAGTTCATTTAAAAATAAAAAAAAATAAGGAAACCGATAACCGCGGATTCAAAATCAGAACATTATCATTGATAACTCTCTTCTCCAATTTGCAGACCCTAGTTACTATATTCTTAATACTTGATATAATGCAAAAATATCACAATGATAAAATTAGGCAATAATTTTTTATAACTATTTATACTTGGACTCATGCATGCGATTAGAAGTAATCCATAATATTTTAAATTTTGAATATTTTTTTTGGTTTATTTTTTTTGTTTTTTTTTTAAATCTTTAAAATAACCCTTTTTAAATTTCACTTATATCTCTTTTTTTTCTTATTTCAGAAATGCAATTTTTTCATTTTAACTTTTTTTGTTTTTTTCTGCTAGTGGTTCCCAAACAGAGAGAGAGAGAAGGGTTTAAAGGGAGATAACCACAGATTCGAAGTCAGGACATTATCATTGATAACTCTCTCCTCCAATTTTCAGACCCTAGTTACCATATTCTTAATACTTGATATAATGCAAAAATGTCACAATGCTAAAATCTGTCAATAATTATTTATAACTATTTATACTGAGACTCATACATGCAATTACAAGTAATCCATAATAATATTTTAAATTTTGAAATCACATATATATATTGACATATGAATTTTTTGAAATTGTTTCTAAATCTTTGATTGTCTTTCAATCATTCCGCCTCACCGGCTATCCTCTTCCGCAGCATCTATAAGGCGCACTGTGTCGCTTGGGAACCATTGTAACTGTTTGCTAATCTCAGTCTTGAAGCCCGTTGCGTAGAAGTATTAAACAGGAATTAGTGATACGGGATGTTATATAATGCTCTGAATAGGATTCGATCCCACTCGTATTACGCATATAAGTATGTTTTATTTGATGCAATTACGTTTTCCACTGACATGATGTGGAACGTCTTCATCGAATAAATTGATCTGTTTACTGCTAGGAAAGATGTTTCACTATGTCCTGCAAGAAAAGAAATCCTCGTTAGAAACCATTTTACACATTTATAAATCTATCATTCGTCTGTGCATTGAATACGGCTGCCATATTTGGCCTGGTGCTCACATTTACATTTTTGAAGATTGTAGTTATCAGGTAAGCAAGTAAACGGAAGTGGGTTGCACAGGTAGAAAGTGCAAGAAAAGAAACTGTTGAAGTAGAAGTGACGGTTGCATCTAGCTTGTTCAACAGTAGAATGATGGGACCTAAATGCCAATCTAGTCGCGCGCTTAAATTCATGTAGTCGGGACACCTGGGAAGAAAGTTTGTCATAGACGTTAAAGAAAATAGAAAGAAATTTCCGTTAGAAACCATTCTGCACATTTATAAATTTACCATTCGTCCGTGCATTGAATATCGCTGCCATATTTGGCCTGATGCTCCTGCTATATGTCTCGGGATTGTTGACTAAATTCAAAGAAGTGTCTGTGATATATTCGATCCTAACCTGGCATCTCGACGTGGCTTTCCTCTATCTTCAAATAATTTCATGTCATTTATTCTGATGAATTTTCCTTTTTGGTGTCGCGACTGCATGAATTTAAGCATACTACGAGATTGGCAATTAGTTATTATCGTTTTGCTGTTGGACTAGCTTGATGCAGGCCGTCTTTTCTGTTCTAAAAATTTATTTTCTTCTCTGTGGAAATCCCTGCCGATTTCCTGCTTCCCTGATAACTACAATCTTCAGGTGGAAAGTGCGAGAAAAGAAACTGTTGGAGTAGAAGTGACGGTTGCATTTAGTTAGTTCAACAGTAAAATCTGTATTAGGAGCAAGTCCAACAGATCCGACAAAGTCAAAATGTAATCTACTCTCGAAAAGGACCTCCAATCAGGGGTTAAAAAGTGCAAGGAATGGTTTGTAAATTGTAACGCCTTCAAAAAGGAACTACTTTTATTTAATCACTAAAGAGAACCTTTTCTGTTTACACCAGAATGGCTGATGCTAACCTCCAGGGAAACAAATTGTGCTTTCTTTGACTTACGTTTTATGGGGTGGAGTGATTGTATTGAATATATCACTGTGTCGTGCCAGACGATTTTTCTTGTCAGAATCTATTTTGCACATTTATAAATCTACCATTCGTCCGTGCAGTGAATACCGCTTTCATATTTGGCCTGAGGGTCCGAGTATATATATCGAGATTGTTGACAAAATTCAAAGAAGTGTCTGTGATATAATCGATCCTAACCTGGCATCTCGACGTGGCTTTCCTCTGTCTTCAAATATTTTCATGGCAATTATTCTGATGAACTTTCCTCCTCGGTGCAGCCGTCTGTTCTGTTCTAAAAATGTCTTTTAATATCTCTGTCTGTTCATATAATGTCTGTTCAGACCAATCTATCTATCTATCTATCTATCTATCTAACATTCGTTCGTGGATTGAATACCGCTGACAAAATTCAAAGAAGCGTCTGTGATATAATAGATCCTAACCTAACATCTTGACATCAGTCACTTTCACACCGTCGTGACGTGGCTTCCCTCTGTCTTTTCTAGAAATATTTTCATGGCAACTGTCCTGTTGAGCTTTTATCCTTAGTACCTCAACTACATGAATTTTAGCGTGCTACTGGATTACCAATTAGCTCCCACTGTTTTACTGATGCACTATCTAGATGCAATCGTCTTTTTTATTTTAACAATTTCCTTCCAAGCACATATCGCCTATGGAAGTACCTTCAGATTTCTTGCTTCCCTTTCACCTAAAATCTTTAAATATAGGAGTAGAGAGGCTCGCCTATCACCCGGTTCATACTCCTCCCCGATTTTTGGATAGGTTTATTCTTTGTTTTCTCTTTAGGTTTCCGATTCCTTCAACTTTGTACTTCTGGCGTCTCCGCCTGAAATCTGAAATTTTATTCAGTAATTTTTTTTCTTCTCCAAATAGAACTAGATAGGTTTGCCTATCGTCTGGTTCACACTCCTCCCTGGTCTTCTGAATAGAGGTTCATCCCTCGTTTCCTGTTTAAGGCTGAATTTCCGGGCCCTTCTAAAGTCTACTTCAACTCTATACTCCGTTTCCAGCTGAACTCTGAAATAGTTTTCGCTATTTAAATCTTGATTTTTTCAAGTCTAGAATTAGCTGTTTATCTCTCTTGTTATCTTGCCCTTTTTTACTCTAATAAAACCCCATACAATAACTCTCTAACTTGAGTGATCCGTGGGCCTTGCATTATTAAAACAAAAACACTTCAAATTAAAGTAATACTGGAAAGGGCGATAAAAGCTACTACACTTGAAAAACCTTTTATATATTGCCATAAGAAAGGACGAATTATTTATCTTTCTATATAGCTTGATTAACGATTTTGCGACAGAAACGTTTTCTAGCAGCAATTCATAGTGAATTAAGAGACTTTAATCCTCGCACTGTATTCTTGTCTATTCGGGCTTGTTTCTGTGTGTTCGTTAATGGTAGCATCCGTCGTGTTTACATGAAAATATTTCCACAACCCTGACATTTATTTCTAAGATATTCATAGGACATTTTGTTCATGGCTCGAAGCGAACCCCGAGCCTGAATGTTGTTAACGAAAAGAACATTTCGCACTGATAGCATTTTGTATACACATATCAAGAATTCTTCCTAAGAATTATTTAGAAGATCATAAATGTTTGTCACATTGTCCTGGAGGCAACGGAATAGACTAGAGATCAAGTCTTACTGGGAATAATCATATTTTACGGCGATTTCATCCAGTGGTCGTTCTGAGTTCATGCCTCACTGAGATCCACACCTGAATTCTCGGCGAGCCGTGGTAATCATTTTACCGCTGCTGAAAACCAATTACACGGAACAAACCAACAAACATTCCACATCAATTCAAACAGAAGGTTCGGAACAAAACCCCCATCAAAACTGGAAAGAGCTATAAAGCCTACTGGACTTGATAAACCTGTTTTCCTGGAAATGTGTTTAAAGAGAAAGATTTTATAAATATCAACCGAAAACAGTACTGGCTGCTCGGTCAGTGAATGTCAAATGTTTCCCTTTAGAGAAACGATTAATATTAGCATAAGAAATGAAGAATTATTAATCTTTTTATGAAGCTAGATTAACGATTTCGCGATAGGAAATTTTTCAAGCATCAATTCATAGCGAAACAAGACAATTTTGATTCTAAAAAAACGATGATAAAACATTACGAGTTTGCTTTTGGAGGTATGGAATATTTTGGAGGTATGGAATATTTTGGATGTATGGAATTGATGTGTTTGGCTTTGGACGTATGTAATGTTAAAAGCAAGATTTTACCCCATTGACCTGGGTCAGAAATTCTATGTAGCACCTGTTTTCGAAAGATCATTAATCCTGGTATATAGACTGTCTTACCTCAAGGGTTTTTAAGCTTTTCTTTCCGCCATACCCTTTCGTCCTACATAACTGTCTTGTGGGATGAAGAATGAAGCCTCATTGAGAATCTAACCGTCCATCATAACAGGACATAATCGAGCATTTGTTCGGTGCTGATGAAACATTACGATTTTGGTTTTGATGCTATCGAATGTCAAAATGGTCACCGCATATATTCAGCATAGTAATAGTGAGTTGACTTTCTCGCTTTAATAGTGAGAGAAAAAAATCTTTCCTTCGATCGACGCCCCGTGGAACAATAGCCTAATAGATTAAAGCGTTGGCTCACGAATTTGCTGACGTGGTAATTGTGAGTTCAATCGCTGAGCCAGGCAGTGTATACCTGAACTCAATGAAAACAGAACGGGCAATAAAACTAAAAGCTAGACAAGAGTTATATAGGAATAAAGTGTCGCTGCCGACACTTGAGATTGAACACAGATCGCCAGAGAGCAAACACAGGCGATCCCATTATTGAGTTAAGTATAACACGTGACCGTAGAAGAAATGAATATATGAGAATTAGTGTGGTGTCTGATTGATCACTATTTCTATTCTATCCTCTATTACTATTCTGATCACTATTTCTACTCTATCCTCTTTTACTATACGGATCACTATTCCCTATACTATTCACTATACTATTTCTCTATACTGATCACTATACGGATTACTATTCGGATCACTAATAGTGGTTACTTTCGAGCGAGTATTATCGAGCAAGTACTATTAGTGTTATTCGAAGGCGTCTGACACCAGTATTGTTCAACGGTGTTACTATAGTTGTATCTGCGATTACAAAGTCTCTACTACAACGAACATTACGAAAGTGACCACGAGTATTCGTTGACAATACCAAAAGTGGCAACGAGTGTTCAATGACATCACAAAAACGAGATATCCTTAGACATGGACAGAGGAACAAGAACAGTCTACACCCGTAAATTAAATAAAGGGTTCAGTTAGGTTACCTGGATCGATATACACCTGATGAAGGCCGGAGGGTACGTCTGAAACGTTGTGATAACAAGAAAAATGACAGTAGTCCGAATGTAAATAGTGTAAATAATGATAACTCCTTATCCCAGAAATTCAAACAGAAATGTTCAATAAGTATTGATTAATGTCATTGGGTTGGTAGGTTGATACAATTTTTCCGTGTAAACCATTTCAGTAACACATATCTGCAACATGACTAACAGAATTTTCCCAGAGTGACAGTCAAATGATAGCTAAAAGAATACAAAAAATAAACAATATGGATTATTGGCTGAAATGGTCAACATGTTGTCATACAAACAAAATCCATCTTTGGTGTCATTACTTTCGGAGCGACCCCCGCATTATATAAATGCATTGCTTATGTTTTTACAATAAAACTGCCTTGGAAATCAGGAAAATGTGAATTGTCAATGTTCAGGAATTAATGGAAGCATTACTGACAGAATAGGAATATTATATGTATAATGGAAATGCATTGCTAATGATTTTACTATATTCATTGAAAAATCAGGAAGAAAGGGATTGTCAGTGGTCAGGAATTAATACAAGCATTACTGATTATATAGAGTTATTATATGTATAATGTAAATGCACTGCTAATTATTTTACCATAGGAATGCATTGCAAATGAGGAAGAAAGGGATTGTCAGTGATCAGGAATTAATACAAACATTACTGAGTATTAATGATAGAATTACTGATAGATAGAATAATTATTTAGCATTACTGATAGAATTGCTGATAGATAGACTACTGATAGAATTAATTATAGAATTACTGACAGATTATAGATAGCATTACTGATAGAATAGGGATATTATATGTATAATGGAAATGCACTGCTAATGATTTTACCATAGGAATGCATTGAAAATCAGGAAGAAAGGGATTGTCAGTGGTCAGGAATTAATACAAGCATTACTGATTATATAGAGTTATTATATGTATAATGTAAATGCACTGCTAATTATTTTACCATAGGAATGCATTGGAAATCAGGAAGAAATGGATTGTCAGTGGTCAGGAATTATTAGCATTACCGAGTCTTACTAGTAGAAATACTGATAGAATTACTAATAGAATTACTGAGATTATAGATAGCATTACTGATAGAATAGGGCTATTATATTATAATGCAAATGCATTGCTAATGATTTTACTATAGGAATGCATTGAAAATCAGGAAGAAAGGGATTGTCAGTGGTCAGGAATTAATACATACATTGCAGACAGAACACGGCTATTATATGTATAATGTAAATGTGTTTCTAATGATTGAACTATAAAAATGCACTGAAAATCAAGAAAAAACTATTATCAACTGTCGGGAATTAATGCAAGCATTGATAGGATAGGGCTATCAATGAAAACGCATTGCTAATAGGTTTACTCTAAAAGTGCATTGGAAATCAGGAAGAAAAGGATTTCCAAGTGTCAACAAAGGAATTAATGAAAGCTTAACACTCAGAATTAGGTTTCTTTATGTAGATTTGCCTCTCTACACTCTTATTCATTTATTTATGTCTTCGTTTCATCAGGATTATAATTATTTTTTTTTTTGTTTCACTTGTCTATTTACCGAGTTTTCTCCCTTTAATTTTCCTTGGTAATCCTCATCCAAAGATGAAACGCGATGGCAGAGGAGGAGGAAGAGGACGAAGAGGAGGAGAGGGAGGAGGAAGACGGCTTCAGCGTCAAGATCTCATCTTCTGCTTGAGCGTTTTCTAATAACAAATGACGTTTGTCAGGCGGAACAAACCGAATTTTCTTCTCGGGGATTTTGAATAATGAAAATTTCCTGCTTCAAATATCTTTGCTCGCTTGATAAAGAGAATAAGAGGAGCGTATCTGTATGTATAAGGGAGCCTGCGCGCGCGTGTGTGTGTGTGTGTGTATTTTGAGAGTGTAGGTATGTGCGTGTGCATGTGTGGGTGGTTATGTACGTGCCTCCTATCAGTTCATATATCTGTAGATATTTCAGCATATTGCGTGTGTGTGTGTGTGTTTTATGATATTGTACGTAGGTGCGTTTTCATGAGCGCGTGTGCACGTGATGATAGTTATGTATGCGCCTTTTATCAGTTCATATATTTCTAAATGTTTCAGTAAATTATGTATACACGCGAGGGCGCGCGTGTACGTGCGTGTGCATGTGTGTATCTTCTTTCGTGTATAGTGAGTAAGTGTGTATTTATATTAAGTTAGGTATTCACGCATGTTTACAAGAGAGTGTACGTGCGTGTACTCATAAGCAATGCATTTATATTATGCGAGGGTAGCTCCGAAAGTCATGACTCCTATTTCATTATATCGCCCCCCGCCACGACGCCAAAGATGGATTTTGCTGGCATGACAACAGATGATGACCATTCCAGCCAATAATCCATATTATTTTTGTTTTTTTGTCTTGTTTCAAATATCAATTGACTGTCACTCTGGTAAAATGTCGTCTGCCACGTTAGCAAGTATTTGTCACAGAAATACTTCAAACAGAAAAATGTTTGTCCAACACCCCGTAACATTCCTCGACACTTGTTGAACATTTACGAAAGTCGCTGCAACATTTAGCCCCAAAACCAAAATACATTAAAAAATATAATGAAAAATATGTTAACAGCACCAGCCTACAACAATAACCTCTAAAAATGTTGTCTGGAGGAAAGTAGCTATAATCACCTTCCCAGACCAACACAAATTACTAAATGAAAGACCAAGACTTATCTCAAAATACAGGCATTAAAACAGTTTTTGACTAAGTTGCTTAAAAATCAACGCCTAAAAACAAATAGTTTGTTAGACACTAAAAAATATAATGAAAAATAAGTTAACAGCACCAGCCTACAACAATCACCTATAAAAATGTTGTCTGGAGGAAAGTAGCTATAATCACCTTCCCAGACCAACACAAATTACTAAATGAAAGACCGAGACTTATCTCAAAATACAGGCATTAAAACATTTTTTGACTAAGTTGCTTAAAAATCAAAACCTAAAAACAAATAGTTTGTAAAACATCACCAAGAGAGATAATATAACACCCTTTAAACAAAGCCAATACTTTATACTAAACAAATTAGATAAGCACACCAGTAAAAGGAAAATCGATAAATAATAAACAAATTAGCAAATTGTACGTATTCACGCATAACAAGTAAATTTAATACTAATAATAATGATCAACAACAAATAATCTATATAAAAAAATGCGAATATCAGTGTGTCACATTTCTTCACCTTTACCTGTTGAGGCCGTAGCCCAACATATACCAGACTAAGTGACCAAATTAAAAAGATTCCCGGCCGGAAATTCTGGATTCCCGAGTTTTCATTACTGCGAATGTTTTCGGAAATTTTTTACATGATTTTTTGCCACGAACTTTTTTGTACGACAGCAATTTTTATAACTTGGAAATAAATTTGAGAATAACTGCGATTAATTGTGAAATCCAGCGAAAGTCACTCATGGAATTAAAAATAATTGCTTGTATGGAAAGTAAGGACCTACGTACATCAAATTGTCTTTAAATTACGTGGCAGCAGAACAATAATCGCTGCACTTTTAAAAGGTAAGCTTAAATATTAATGCAATACTTAAATGCAGCGATCGATTTTTAGTTCTTTTCAAGTTTATTGTTGCCATTCGCATCTACTCTTATTGTGATGAAGGCCTAATCAAGAGCCCTCTGCAGGAACTACCTTAAATGCCACCCAAAAGGGCAGCTTTTAAGCTAGTTAATGAATAAATAAATAAAAAAATGCTGTTCGCCGGGAATTTATTTGGTAATATTAAGTTTAAAAATATGAAATTATTTTTCTTCACAACAGATCTTAGTAAACTGCTCAATATGGCTCGGTTATTGTCCTGTTTATAGGAATGCACCGTTGAAAATTCTATAAAAGTGAGACTTTTTGGAATGCATTGTTTTTTGAAGGACTATAAAATGCAATCCCTTTTTTTTTACTAGTTGAATGAAAAAATTGCGAATGATTTTGCTATATGAATGCATATCTCTTTTCATCATTATTTTAGCATCATCACCATCATCATTATCATCATCTTTTTCTTCTTGTCCATCTTCTTAATCGTTATCATCCTATTTTCATTATCATCATCATCGTCATCGTCATCATTTTTCTTCTTCATATTCATCATCATCATCATCATCATCTTCATCATCATCATCTTCATTATTATTATTATTATCATCATCATTATCTTTTCTTCTTGTTCTTCTTCATCATTTTCGATAACATCCTCTTTTTCTCCTTGTCCATATTTTTTATCGTCATATTGTTGCCATCATCATCATCATCATCTTATTTTATTACTTGTTCTTCTTGTCCATCTTTTTATCATCATCACCATCATCATCATTATTACCATCATCTAAATCATCATCATCATCATCATTTCATTGTTCTTTTTGTTTCAGTTTTGTCCATTTTTTTTGTTTCATCTTGTTTCATTCATTATTTACCATCATCTAAATCAAATCATCATGGAAATCATCTTACTTTACTTCTTGTTCTTCTTGTCCATCTTTTTATCATCATCACCATCATCATTATCATCATTATTACCATCATCTAAATCATCATCATCATCATCTTATTTTACTTCTTGTTCTTCTTGTCCATCTTTTTATCATCATCACCATCATCATCATTATTACCATCATCTAAATCATCATCACCGGTTTTTTATTTTACTACAATTCTTATTGTCCATCTTTTTATCATCATCACCATCATCAAAAACCATCATCTAAATCATCATCATCATCATCTTATTTTCCACTTCTTGTTCGAAAACAATCTTTTTTATCATCAAATCATCATCATTATTACCATCATCTAAATCATCATCATCATCATCATCTTATTTTACTTCTTGTTCTTCTTGTCCATCTTTTTTATCATCATCTTCTTCATTATTTTCATCATCATCATCATCATCAACGTATCATCATCAAGAACTTTTTTTTTTGTTCTTCTTGATCCGACCGACATCATCATCATCGAATTTCCAAAATCATCATCATCATTTTATTTTATTTTGTTCTTCTTGTACATTCCCATTCTTATCATCATCATCATCTAATTATTTTCATCATCATCATAAAGGAGGAATTAATGTTCTTCTTGTCCATCTTTTTTATCACCATCATCATCATCATCATCTTATTATTATTTTCTTCTTGTCCATCTTCATCATCAAATTTTCTTCATTATTTAATCATCATCATCCAGTTTCTTCTTCTTCATTATCCTATACTGTTAGAGTTTTTGTAGATTTGGATCTAGTGAATGAATATAATATATATATATATATATAATATATAAAAAAAAAAAATACCTTTTATGAAAAAAGTAAAAACCATCCAAAATTGTAAATTTCCTAAATATTCTTGGATGTACTCACAAAAAAATGCATAATTGAAAATGGTTCAAATATATATAAACGAAAACCCAAAAAACTTTTTAATGAAAACTATCATATGAATCTATTTCGAGAAGAAAAATTGGGGTCATTAAATGACCCCTTGATGAGTTTTGATGATGCCATAGTCCAAACAAAAACCTAAATCATTATATTCATCATCATCTTTTTTTCATTATTTTCAATTTTCATTAATTTTATTTTTTTCTTCAAAATTTTTATATATCATCATCATATATATTATTTCATCATCATCATCTTGTTCTTCATTATTCTCATCATAGCCATCATGATCATCATTTTTCTCTTCATTATTGTTATACTATAATACCTATTCTATTGTAATAGACTCTCCAACAGATAATAAGTAGTAACATCTGATAAGTTTGGGCTCAGTTATCGTTGTTGAAGAAACCAAATTCGGACATTGAATATTCAACCATATAACTAGATTTTTCATTAAATAATCTAATTTCAAGTTCCTAACGTTTTGTGACATCGAGAACCTAATTAATATAATGTTATTGAAATAATTTGAATCCAGTGTGAAACCGAATACAACAATTATATTCATCAGAATCATCCTCTTTTTCATTATTTTCAACATCATCATCATAAGAATTTTTCGACTTTTTTTTTTTTTTTTGATCACCAAATCTTCATGAATTTTTGTTATTATGAAAAAGAAGATCATCAAAATTAATTTTTTCTTCTTCTAAATGTTCTTATTCTTCCGGGGTGCCCTGCGAACCAGGATAAATCTTAAAAATAAATAGTAAATAAAATTTAAAGCAACACGATTCCTTCATTAAATAATGAATTACAACAACAAAGTGATGCTTTATCACTAATCTAGGGAGGAAACAAGTGGATAAAACTTTGCACCAAAGCAAAAACAAAAGCTCATTAGACAGGGAAGTTTTTTTAATAAAGAATTTTTAGTTTGACTTTTTCAAAATTTTTTTTTTCCTTTTTTAATTCTACAGATTTCTACTAATAGATGAACTCAGCTGTATATTTTGACGGTTACTGTTCAAAAGGATCACCAGATTTTATTTAGACTTGTTTAAAAACAAAAAAAAAATAAAATAAAACATCCTACCCCAACAGATTGTAAAAAGGGAATATAAAGTTTGACTTTTAAGTCAAGTAGGTCTTAAAGTTTTGTTTATATATTATAGGTCTTAAAGTGAGGAGTCATTAAAAGAATTTAAATGGAACGGTTTTAATTCTGCATTTGGGAGTGGAATTTGAATTCATCTCGGCACTAATGTTTTGGAAAAAATAAAAGAGAATACATGGGTCTATCGTCTTGGGTGGGAGACAGTCTAGAAGAAATACTCCGAATGCAAAACCATGCAGAAGGCAACAAGAAGTCGTTCCCCTATGGTTTCGAAGAATTCATGGTAACTCCCAGATAAATAAATAAAAGGAATCTGTGGAGAGCCATGGCCGCCTACGTAAAAAAAACTGGTTAAACGACATAACTAGTATCAGAAACGGATTTAACTTTTTATACAGGGAAAATGTGGGGGAGGGTGCCGTAACAGTTAATCGACGCTGGAAATGAAATCAGTGAGCCAAGTTCAAATTTTGATAGAGTCATTTGCACAAATGCCATCGAGTAGAGATGGTGAACCACACCGCCAACAATTTAGTGAGCCAAGAAGAATCAGTGAAAGGACATCGAGGAAATATGGCAAAAAAATCACTTTTTTAGCGATTTTTTTCGAGTTACCAGTTTTGCTTTTGTGCAATCAAAATACATATATCCACCTTTCAATTGTTTTTTTTAAATTATATTCATCCATTAAATGACCTGGGTAATGAGTTATTGTGTGGACTTATATTAGCGTAAAAAAAAAAAAAAAAAAACTTTAGAACAAAAAAACAAACATAATACAAAGGGAACAAGGGATAAAAATTCGAGAATTGTGAAAAAACCGAGGAATGTGGTTAAATAAGGCGTTTATGTAACGTTTTTGACATTAAATGAATTTTGATTTATTTTCAAATTTTTATAATTTGTTTGGGGATGCCCTTTATATATTAGTCCCTCAGAGAACGTAAAATGAAATTGTTAAATATTTTACTCTAAAATTTTTGATTCACTTCAGATGGAACACACACACATTTTGTTTAGTGAAATGACTTTGTAATCTACCCAAAATCATTTCTTAAAATTACTTAATAAAGAAATATATATATATATTTTATAAATATAAGAAATATATGTCTTATAATGTCACAAACCGGAAATACCTGAAAGAAACCGAGGTAGAATGTGGTTTGTGTAAATATAAAAGGTGAATTTTTACCTTTATGTTTATATATTTATATTTTTTTTTTTTTTTTTTTTTTTTTTAGATAAATGGTCATTTTAATTTGTTTTGTAGGCTTTATATTTTATTGTTAGGTTTTTATCACAACTATTAGCCAGTTATTCTGACGATCCGTTAGAAGGTGAGTGTGGATAGGTAGGTTAGTTGGCTCTTTAGGCTTATTTTAGTTTATTTCCTTCGTATTGAACAGCCCTTTAGTTATTTTTACTTAACTTTTCGGCTATTTTTTTTAAAAAAGATTTTATTTCTCCGGGGACTCTACAAACTTAGATGTTTAGTAGTTACGATTATTTCCATTCCATAGTCATGTTATTGTTTTGGAGAAGCATCCATAATGCTTTTTTTTGTCTTTCATCTTATTGGTTTGTTCATTTATTTCTGAAAAACCTAAGTATAATAATCACCATGGACGAAAATAATGCTTATATTTATAAGATTATATAATGATTATATATATATATATATATATATATATATATATATATATATATATATATATATATATATTTATACGTTTCATTAAATAATATAGACAAGTGTTGTCTATTTATTTTATGTAAAATTTTTTCATAACATCTGATAAGTTTAATAACATTATCATTAAACGAAGAAAGAAATTCACAATATTGATCCATATTTTTTTTAATATAATCTAAGCTTTCGGCTTACATAAGCCATTATCAAAGATGTAAATTACAAACATATTAAACAATATATGGACACGACAGTGATGATAGTCTGTCATTGTTTACATAGATGATTTCTAAGCAACGATAAACACGTGCATATAAGACGCTAGAAGCGAAAATCGCACCGCATCTCATGACGTCACACATGACCACACGAGAGTGAATTGGAGAATGAAGTATGGAAAGCCGTTGGTATAAACCAATGGCTTCTGTTACCAATTATAGACATTTAAGAATATTTGTAGAGATGCCATAATTGATTTTGTTTAGGTTGGGTTTTAACTGTTTGATGTATAATGCTTCAAGTATTTTTAGTTTTTGTCTATTGTTTTCATGTCGAAGTATAGTTGTGTTTTCGACAAGTATTTTACGGAATTGTGTGTGCGGGCAGGCATGTTGTTTTAAATGCCTAAAAATGTTAGTTTTCATTAAAATGTAGTGTCAAGCGTCGTGAAAGCGAGTTTGTGGTGTGACCAACATAAATATATATGTGTGTGTGTGTGTGTGTGTGTGTGTGTGTGTTTTCTGAATCCTAATGATGAATAAGTATATTTGACAAATGACAGAAATATAACAAATATTTAATAAACAGACAATATTTTCAGCATAATCTCTTTCCTTGTTACTGCACTTAATCCAACACTTCTCTAGCCACCACATGTGCGATGGGTGAATTGTCGCCATTTTTATTTCTTATTTCGCGCCGGTGTTTTATTTGTATTTTGATATTGACGACTGCACCGTATAGTAGGGTCAGTTGGGCACCGTCTGTAAGAAAAAGAGCAACATGATGCAATTCACTCAGACATAAATTTGTAAACAGCATTCTGTACTGCTTGGCATTCGTGCCGGAAGTTCCATTACGAACATTTCAGAGTGTTTTAGTGTCAATCTGAGGAGAGTGAGGGGATTCAGAAAGAGTTGGATGAGTCTAATGATGATTACGAAGGTACGTCAGCTCGGAAAACTCAATCTGATCGTTCTGATAAGCAAGGAACTACCGAATTTGTTGGTTTGCCCTGAGGAGGTATTGGTGCTCTGGGTCAAGAGGATGGCTGCTGAAAGATCCTGTTTGCGCCATTGTATTTCAAACAGGAAAAAAATCATTGACTGTTACGCAATTTCTGCAACCAGAACATCCCTTATATCTGGCCACCTAACTCACCAAACTGCAACAATTATTATGTGTGGCGCGCGAACGAGAGACAAACAAATCTCCTTGTAGCACCAAGGATGAACTAAAGGCAAGGATTATGACAGCATTCACCAACTTAAACAAAGAGACCTTCCAGAAGTCGTCTGGAAGCCATGCTTGAAGCCAATAGCGATTTTATTGAATAAATAATTTCAGTGTAATTTTGCTAAATATATCTGTTAAAATGAGATGTCAGTATTCTTTTTTATTTTTACGTAATTTAGACGACAATTTCTCCATCGCACCTGATATAGTGTTTGTGTGTCAATCTGAGGACAGTGAAAAGGATTCGGAAAGAGTTGGACAATGTATATCGTCAAGATCACATGATCATAGTGACGGCGTCTCTATGCCTTCATTCACTTTCCCCCAGTACCTTGATTTATATATGTCCTAGGTCAAGATATGTGGCTACGGAAGACTCTAAACATGCAGTTTAACGATACAATCAACAAATGATTTTTTTGTAACGCCAATGATGAATTAAAGGCAAGGATTATGGTAGCACTCACCAACTTAAACAAGGTGACCGTCCAGAAGAGTTGCAGGAGATTCCGAAGTCGTCTGTCGGTTGCGGTTGAAGCCACTGGCGATTTCATTGAATAAATTTATCTTTAGTATTTCAAGATATTTTTGTGTAATTTTGGTAAATATATCTGTTAAAATGAGATGTCAGTGTTATTTTCATTTTTACGTAATTTAGATAATTAATCCATCGCATCGTATGCTAGGCGACAAAAATCTCCTGAGCCGACCAAGCATAGAAATGAATACAATATGAGAACCAGTAATAAGGAGTGCCAGAGAAAAAGATAATTTCATTTCCTTAAAAATTTGCAATATGTTTCTGGTAAAATATGCAATGATCCAAAAAATTGCAATATGAGCACTGATAAAAAAATGGTTCTGAAGATAATTAGGTTTATAATACCCATTTTTCATACACAGATGTGTCCTCAAGGACACATGGCACAGTGGATAAAACGTTGGTGAGATCCAGTGACAGAATCCAAAAGAAATCAAGTTAAATAAGACGATAGAAAACTTAACAAGAGGGAATTATTAAGGAGATAACTGATAATTGACATCCATTAGACATGGTAAATGGAACTAGAACAGTTTCTACCCCTGTAAAAATAAAGGGTTAGTTCGACATTCCAACCATAATGATGAAAAGGGATGAAACGTTTTAATAAATATGGCGAAGAAAAGCTGAGGACAATAGTCCGAATAATGTAAATAGTGTACATAAAATATCATCTCAGAAATATAGACAGATACTGAAAGGCCGAAACGTTTTAATAATTCAATCAAAAATCCAGATGTTTTCAAATAGTCCGAATAATGTAAAATAGCAGATGCAAATAATACCTCATCTCAGAAATCAAGACATTTACTGAAAGGCCGAAACGTTGTAATAAATATGGCGACAAAAATGAGGACAATAGTCCGAATAATGTAAATATAAACATAATACCTCATCTCAGAAATATAGACAGATATGAAATTTTGGAAACGTTGTAATAAATATATTTAAGATGAAACAATAGTCCGAATAATGTAAATAGTTAATAATACCTCATCTCAGAAATATAGACAGATACTGAAAGGCCGAAAAATTTTGTAATAAATATGGAAACTAAGATGAGGACAATAGTCCGAATAATGTAAATGACAGTACAAAATTTATCATCTCAGAAATATAGACAGATACTGAAAGGCCGAAACGTTGTAATAAATATGGTGACAAAGATGAAGACAATTGTCCGAATAATGTAAATAGTGTAGTTTTTTTTCTCATCTCAAAAATATAGACAGATTACTTGCAAAAGAGCTGAAACGTTGTAATAAATATGGCGACAAAGATAGGACAATAGTCCGAATAATTTAAATATTGTAAAATAATATTTCATCTCAGAAATATAGACAGATACTGAAAGGCCGAAACGTTGTAATAAATATGGCAACAAAGATGAGGACAATAGTCCGAATAATGTAAAATAGTGTACATAATACCTCATTCAGAAATATAGACAGATACTGAAAGGCCGAAACGTTGTAATAAATAAATGACAAAGATGAAGACAATTGTCCGAATAATGTAAATAGTGTACATAATAATGTTTCATCTCAGAAATATAGACAGATTTGAAAAATTGAAACGTTGTAATAAATATGGCTTTGAAAGATGAGGACAATAGTCCGAATAATGTAAATAGTGTACATAATTTTCATCTCAGAAATATAGACAGATTTGAAAGGCCGAAACGTTGTAATAAATATGGAATATTAATAAGATGAGGACAATAGTCCGAATAATTTAAATAGTGTACAGGTAACCTCATCTCAGAAATATAGACTTTTACTGAAAGGCCGAAATGTTGTAATAAATATGGCAACTAAGATGAGGACAATAGTCCGAATAATGTAAAAGTTTACATAATTTTCATCTCAGAAATATAGACAGATTGAAAGGCCGAAACGTTTTTAATAAATATGGCAATTAAGATGAGGGACAATAGTCCGAATAATGTAAATAGTGTACATAAAACCTCATCTCAGAAATATAGACAGATACTGAAAAAGGCCGAAACGTTGTAATAAATATGGCAACTAAGATGAGGACAATAGTCCGAATAAAATAAATGATTTACATAATACCTCATCTCAAAAAATAGATAACAGATACTGAAAGGCCAAAACGTTGTAATAAATAAAAACTAAGATGAGGAAAATAGTCCGAATAATGTAAATAGTGTACATAATACCTCATCTCAGAAATATAGACAGATTCAGAAAGGCCGAAACGTTGTAATAAATAATGGAATGTCAGGTTCTTGTAGTCTGTGATGATTTTTACCCACAAGGAGAGAACAGAAGTTCTTAATGTCTGTAAGAATTGACAAAAACTAATATTCATATGAAAATGAATTTTTTATTATTCTAATTTTGATTAAAGATAAGAATGAGAAAAATGAAACTCAGATGAACGTTGAAACACTTTGATGTTACATGTTCGTTCTCTCATGGGTCATTTTTATTAAAAAGTCTTTTATTTCCATTTTCATATATATATATATATATATATATATATGTATGTATGTATGTATGTATGTATGTAATGTAATGGAGGGTAGATACATGGTGAGGAATATGGTATATTATATATCGAGAGATAAATGAATCAGAAAAATGGAATTAATTCCGAAAAAGAAAAAGAAAAAGAAAAAGAATGATCATACATGAAGGATGGACATCAATGAGAAGGAAAAGGTTGAAGAATAAACAAAGAAATCTGAATGAATACAAAAATGAAATAGAATTAGATAACAAGGAAGAAGAAGGGAAAAAAAATGGAGAACTAAGGTCTGGAAGAAGAAAGAAAAAACAAAGAAATCAAGGGAAAAGAAAAAATTGGGAATGAATGACTTGAATAACAAGAAAGAAAGAAACAAAGAATGAATGAAAAATTGAGCAAGAAAGAAAAAGAAATAAAAAAATTGAGAAAGAAAGACTTGAAGAGAAAGAAAGAAAGAAAGAAAGTAAAGAAAATTTGAGAAACACGGCTTTAAGAAGGAGATAGAATGAAAGTAAGAATGAAAGAAAGAAAAAATTAAGAAAGAAAGAAAAAAGAAACCAAGAAAGAAAAAATGAGAAATAAAGATTTGAAGAACGAGAAAAAAGAAAGAAAGAAAAATTGCAATGGAAATTCTTTAAGAACGAGAAAGAAAATAAATTTGAGAAAAAGAAGTTGAAAAACGAGAAAGAAAGAAAGAAAGAAAGAAAGAAAGAAAGAAAGAAAGAAAGAAAGAAACATGAATGAATGAAAAATTATGAAAGAAAGTTGAGAAAAAGAGACCTGAAGAATGAGAAAGAAAGAAAGAAGGAAAGAAAGAAAGAAAGACTTGAAGAACAAGATTGAACGAAGAAAGAACGAAAGAAAGATCTTGAAATACAAAGAAAGAAAGAATTAAAAAAGGATGTTGAAGGACAAAGAAAGAAACAAAGAAACAAACAAAGATCTTGAAGCACAAATGGAGAAATCAAGCTAGCCAAAGAAAAGAAAAAATTGAGAAAGATAGACTTGAAAAACGAAAGAAAGAATGAAAAATTGTGAAAGAAAAAAAAGAAATCATGAAAGAAAAAATGACAAAGAAAGACTTGAAGAAAGAAAGAATGAAAGAAAGAACGAAAGAACTTGAGAAAGATCTTGAAGAACAAAGAAAGAAACAAACAAATCATGAAAGAAAAAGAAAGAAAGACTTGAGAATGAAGGACTTGAAAAAAAAAAAGAAAAATTCAGAACGATAGAAAGAAATTATGAAAGAAAATTGAGAAAGACATGAAGAACAAGAAAAAAAGAAAAAAAGAAAGAATTGAGAAAAAAGTCTTGAAGAAAAAGAAAGATAGCAAGAAAGATCTTGAAGAACAAAAAAAAGAAAGGAAAAAACTTATCGCACGGGCAAGAAAGAAAGAAAAAAATTGAGAAGAACATTTGAAGAACAAAGAAAGAAAGAAAGAAAGAAAGAAAGAAAGAAAAGGGGAAAGACGAAAGAAAAATTATAAAATAAGTACTTGAAATCAGAGAAAGAAAGACCTGAAATTAAGAAAATGTAAAGCGATGGAAATGAAAAAAAAAAAAAGAAAATTATAAAAATAAAATCCTGAAGAATGCAAAGAGTACAATTATTATTTACATATCTTAATCCGGTACAAGAATACCTTAGTGTCGTGGTAGGAGGTATATCCAAAGAAGCAGAAACTCTTTCATGAATTAAATAATGAGCGAGATGAGCTCGTTAACTGTCACCTCACGACAGGAACGCGATGAGGAAAAAGAAGACAAAATCTACATATAAAATTCTGTGACTTCTGTTGGTCTGTCCGTCCGTCCCACCCTCTAAAATAGCCATATATTGACCGATCAAAACCAAATTTTGTGTACAAAGTACAGTTGATTTTACTTGGGTGCATAGCTTAGTACAATTTTTTTTAAGTTTTAAAAGTTTTATTATTTAACATAAAAAATGTTCCCACTATTTTAATGATTAAAATAACAAATCAGTCAGTCAGTTATATGCCATGCGTGATACACGTTTAGACGATCATGTATCTTTCAATATATGACTGACGAGACAGATTTTTTACCCATAGTACCCATGGCAGTAGTTTGCCATTTCTTTCTACGGTTGCCATCCAAGGCTATAGAACCCGGTCTGCGCTGCTATTTACCCATAGCTGGGGAACAAGAAGAGTATTCATACCTTTCCCAAGCACGTAAGTGAATGTTATGGATTCGACTGGAATTCGAACTCGGTTCTCTGATTTCTCAATCCGAGCCGCTATCCATTACTCCACTCCCAAAATAACAAACACTTATCTATTAAAAATGCAATAATACATTTTTGCATATCTTTTCTTAAGTTTTTGTTTATACAAGAATCCAGCTTCCGGTAAAAAAAATGAGTTTGCGAGAACTATAAACAAATCACAGGGTTAAACGCTTCAAAATATTGGAATTTGGCTCCAGAAAGAAATATTAATACATGGCCAGTTGTATATTGCATGCTCAAGAGTAAGAAATGTTAAGAATTTATTCTTCGCTGTTAAAAAGAAAAGAGAGAAAAATTTTCTTAAAAAATATTGTTTTACCATGAAGTCCTATAAAATTAAATTAATGAAATTATTAAACTTCGAAGTAGTGTTTTGTTAAAGTATTTTTCCAAACAAATCAGCTTATTCAAATTTCATCGATTGGTTTTCGAAATTGAACGAAACGTAGAGTTTGTAAATCTCGACAGAAAATGTTAGCTATAGTTTCAACAATACTAAATGCTGTAAGGATTTCATCACGCGTCAGTGTGACTCAGAAAAATTCTAGTTTTAAAAAAAGCAGACGCCATGTTGTATTATAAAAGCGAAAATCCCAACGCTATGGTTCTAACAACTCTAAACCAGACAACCGATAGATAACAAGGGCCTTAATTATATAACAAAATTGTAAGGATATCTGCCGGTTAGCGCATATACTTAAACTGTTAAGACATTGTTTAATGTCAGAGATATTTCAAAGATATATAATATATATAACAAAGAATACAGTTATTGGATTAAATTTAAATGATGTTTATTGGTTAAATTTTATTGCCCAGTATTGTTTTATGTCAGAGAGAGTTTATTTAATTGTAAAAGTATTTGTCTGAATTATTACACTCTTTACATCGTTCAGACTGTTGTCCTCGTCTTTATTGCCATATTCACGACGTTTCGGCCGTTTTTACGCTTCGGCCTCCTTCAGGTTATATACTTTGGAATTTCTAACCTTTATTTAGTCGATGAGGGTAGATTGTTTTAATTCTATGCCTTTTGAAAAAAAAACCAACAATAACAAAAAAATTGTAGTATGAACTCTGGTAAAAGAAATGCTTACTAAGAGATTAGGTTTATAAGTCCTCAAAATTTACTTTGTGTAAATGGATGGTAGAACAGGTTTTGGGAGAAATAACAAAAAACAAAACAAATCTTATTAAGAGCTACAATGCCAGGAAGATGTAGAGTGCCATGATCACCTATGTCCTGAAGGGACACGGTATATAAAAGAAGATGTCCCCAAGAACACATGAGCTAATGAATAAAAGCGTTGGTTGAATAATGCAAAAAGTGACATGACCCAAAGAGGTGTGGGTTCAATACCTGACCACAGCAGAGGTGAACAAAGTCCTTGGGGAGTTGAGTTACTAAAGGGAATTAACTAAAACTGAAATATCCCCCCAAAAAAGGGGGGTCGATATTTTTTCCTCAGATTAGGTGATTTCCAGTGGTGTGCATTAATATGAATCTGTTTTTGGGATGTATGATGAAATTTGTTTGGTCTTGAAAAATATTGCGTCATCTGTTACTGCATCAGATTTTTATCACGCCCACACACTATTGTCTTTATTGTCGATTAGTTGTCTTAGGACCATTGTCTGCGATGGACGTTACTCCAAGGAAGCGTAAGAAAATTGTAACTCTGCACGAATAAACTAGCAAGCTTTACCAGTGAGCAAATCAAAGTACTATAGACTGGCCGGGAAACTTTCCTGATTTATATCCAATCGATAATCTGTGGTCAGTCTGCAAGGAACGACTTCGTGGAATGGACATACGAAGTACTAACATGAACACTGGGTCATGTTTCATTAGAAAAATATGAAAAAAGAGTAAATAATAACGGAATTATTCGTTTTGTTTCAATTATTTTGCACAAGGGTGTGTATATATATATATATATATATATATATATATGTGTGTGTGTGTGTGTGTGTGTATGTGTATGTGTGTGTACACGTATGTCTGTGTGTGTGTGTGAGTACATGCCTAAGTGTATGTACCTACTTGTATATGTTTTTGTGTGTATTAGTATGTGTTTTTGAACATAGAAATATTTGGTCCTTGCTAAATTAGACAATCGTTATATTCATCTTCATATATTTATATTTGATTTCTAACCTGTAGTCGATATTAATTTGTCAAATTTTCTCAATTACAAAGCGGCCCTTTAAGTAAACACAATTTTATTTTCCTTCGTCCCATCTCTCTCCCTTTTTCTTTTTTTTCCCTTTTTTCCTATCCTAATTGTCTATTGTGTATATGTCACCACGAAATGTATCTTTATTCATTAGACATCCGTCGACTTTCTTTCTCTCCTCTTTTAAATTCCCCCCCCCCCACATCTAAAAAATTCTCTCTGTTAAGGTTTCATGTCTCTCATCCTCATACTTACACTTTCTCTAAATTCTGTTTTGATTTCCGGAGTTGTTTTTTTTTCTGTTTTCATTTTGAATTTGTAGGTCTGATGATTTGGATCGTATTTACGATTCCAATGGAATAAATTATGACCATGGAATAAGTATTAGTGTTTTTAAGCCTTTTTTATATATATATATATATATATATATATATATATATATATATATATATATATATATAAAAAGTATAGGATTGGTGTACGGAATAAATTCCAATAACCAAAAAATATTTTCTTAAAAGAGTGCTCAATATCTAGATAGAACAAATATAATCCTAACATTAAAGCATTAAATAATTATTATAACCAAATTCGTTGTCAAGTTTTTGAATTTATTTCATATACTTGTATTTTGAAAATTTCATTCCTGCTTATGTAACAGCGTTTATCCTATAAAGGGTGTTTTGATTGATTTGAACCTTTAAAAAACTTTTTATTCTACATTCAACACCATCATTTGATACGACAACAGAAGGGTTGAAAAAAATGGCTATTTTTAGTTTTTTTATAACATATTTATTTATAATCAAGAATAAATAATTATATATATATATATATATATATATATATATATATATATATATATATATATATATATATATATTTATATATACAAAGAAAATCTATATTTATATATATATATAAATATAATAAAAAATCAATCTTATGTAATAAAAATAAATTTAAAGGAAAAGTAACAAAAAAATGAAAAAAAAAAATAAATCTTTTAAAAAAAAAAAATCCAAAAAAACAACTTTACAGGTTATAAAGTTATAAATAAAATAAATGATAAATAATAGAATTATTTTTTATGTTTTTATGAATTTACATAAATTTTTGATATTTAATATAATCCGTAAAACAGACCTATATAAACCTTTTTATTTGTTTTTTTTTTTTTTTTCAGGTTTAATTTATATATATATATATATATATATATATATATATATATATATATATATATATATATATATATATATATATATATATATACATATATATAGGGAATTTCTTTTTTTTTAAAATATTTTTGAGGTTAGGAAAAAGAGATTTTCAATGGTCTTGAAAGAATAATCAAACCAAGAACAAAGAAAATTAAATCAATTCAAAAAAATGGAAATTGAACATTGATATTTAAACCAAAGCTTTAAATTTATTTAAGCAAATGCAAGTTCATTTTTTTCAAAGAAAATTTGCTTAATTAAAAGAAAATTTAAAAAAATAAGAAAAAAAAATCTCTTTCTTTTTTTCTTCAGGAAACCTTAAACCGGGATTGCCAAGCCTCGTAAGGTTTAAAAAAGCAGATCGTCAAAGAAAAGGAATTTTTTGAGTTTCGAATGTTTTTTAGAGGTTTTTTTTAAAAATAATCAATGAATACTGTTAAAACAAAAACGTTTATTTTTTCTATATATAATAAGAAAACGTTAATAATAGAAAATATAAATTTGTTTTATATGAAAATACAAAAAGTTTTGCTTTCTACCAGTTAATGACATAGAAAATTTGGTAAAAATTATTATTTTTATATCCATAAAAAATAATTGCAAAAAAATTTTTTAGTTCGTTGCCAGTTATAAATATAAGACTATTTTAAAAAGGAATCAATAAATTTATTTTTTTAAAATAATGAAAAAGTAAGAAAAAAAAAATTTTGCCCCAATTAAAAGAAAAAACAAATCTAATATGCAATAATGTTCTCTCTTTATATAAAAAAATATTTGGTTAATAAAAAAACAATCAAAAATAATAAATTTTAATTAAATTTTGAAATAAACATGTTTTTTATCTAAAATAAAATTCAAAATGGCTTTAAAATACTTTGATCCATGAAATCATTAATTCATTCATCCGAATGCGTCAATAAAAAAGATTAATTTTTTTTCTAATATTTATATATATATATATATATAAATATTGATTTATATATATAATTTAGCACAAAATATAAAAGAGAGGGTTTCAATAATAAATCAACAAGAAAACATAAATTTGTTCTTGAATTATTTTAAAAAATAGATTGAAACAGTCATCTTCAAATGAATTCCTTTTACTCTTTAACACAGTCCTAAAACATTAATTTTTTGAGTTTAAAAAATCTGAATTCAATAAAACATCTTGCATATTTTTACTTACATACAAATAAAAATATTTATAATGTATAAATGAAATATAATTTTTTGAAAATGAATTAAAAATTTTTTAAAAACTTTTGGATATTGAAACATAATGTAAAATCTTAACATTTTTTTAAATAGACTTCAAACTTGTTTTTTTTTCTTTTAAGAAAAATTTTTTTTTTTTTTATAAAAAAAAAAAAAAAAAAAAAAACTTCTTTTCATTTAATTTAATAATTTTTTTTATTTTTTTTTTTTGCTGTTTTTGTGACAGCATAATTCAACTTTTTTTTAAAGCATTTTTTAATATTTTTGTAAAATTAAAAAAATTTCAATTATCAGAAAAGATGGGTTTTTTTTTCTTAGAAACATTAAAAAAATTTCTTGGTTTTAATTCAGAACTTTAAAAATAAACAGACAAGAATTTTTTAGACATAATTTTATCTTGAATCCAAAAATTGTCCATTAAGATTAAAATTAAATCAAAAACTTTTAAAAATTTAATTTTTTAAAATTTTTTAATGACACAATAATAAAATTTGGAATAATTTTTAATTCATAAAATTCTCATTTTTTTGTTGTTTTTTAAAAAAGTAAATTTTATATTCTATCATTTAAACAAAATTTGGTTCTTTCTAAATAGTTCAATTTTATATTTTGAAGGGAAAAAAAGAAATTAATTATTGAATTTAAAAAAAAACTTTGACATTTAGTTCTTTTAATTTGTTTTTTAAAAAAATTTGACAAAATCTTAAGATTAAATTTGAAAAAATAATATTTTTACAAGAATTTGGATCAACAGACACCTGATAAATATCATAATCTCATTTTTTGATATACATTAAAAAATTGAGTTCAATTCAAATAAAATAGTTTGGAATAAGAATGATTTAAATAAAAACAAGACAATTCATTAACTGAAAATACTTTAAAATTAAAAAATAAAATCTATTGACAGGGAATTGAACGTTAATAATATAATATTTCTTCTTTTTAAACCTTTTATAAATTTTTTTTCATTAATTTTTAAATAAAACAAAAAACCTGAAAAATAAAAAACAATATCATAAATGATAATCATTTAATAACAATAATAAGGATATTAGTATTTTTTAAATAAAAAAAAATTTGGATTATATTTTATAATTGAAATTCTTGACAGAATTTAAAATTTCATATACCAAAAATATATATAAATGCCTTCATATATATATATATTTATATTTTTTTTTAGAATTTTAAATTTCATTAAAAAAAAGGTTTTTATTTATAAAAAAAAAAATCAGTTGCCATTTTTAAAAACATTGCAAAAAATGAATAACAAAGTCCAGTGGCTTCAAATTTTTTTAAATATTAATTTTTTATTTTTAAAAATGGTGGAAATATTAAATTAAATAAAAATTTAATTTAAAAATATTTATCATTATTTCATTCAATAGAATTTTAAAATAAAATTTTAATGCCAAAAATCGTTCTACAGAATAGCAAAATTTTAAAATTAGCGCCTTTCATTAAAAATTTTAAAAAAAACAAATATTTAAATTGTTCTGGCGGCGTTTTAAAAAAAAAAAAAAAAAATGATAAAGGAAAATACTGTAAATATATTTTATAAAAAATATATCATATGAATATATTTTTTGATTAAATCGAAATTTATATTTTTTTTGCAAAATTTTCCATACCTTCTAATTTTGAAAATTTCTTTTTAGAAAAAAATGAAATGATAATATAAAAATAAAAATATATGTTTATATTATCAATAAAAATATATATATATATATATATATATATATATATATATATTGATCATATTTATTTAAAAAAAAATTAAATGTTTACACCTTTTGCGATCTGATTTCATTGTTTTCTATTCTTTGCAAATTTAAATGAAATTTAAAAATTTAATCCATTATTCAATTAATTTCAACATTTTAAAACTGTGTTATTTATTAATTTATAGAGCAATTTTTTTTTTTTGTAAAAAAAAAAAAAATATATATATAAATATAAATATTTATATATATTAATAATATATTTTATATATATATATATATATATATATATATATATATAATTATTTATAAATAATAAATCCAAATTTTTTGTTTAAAAAATAAATTACAAAATATATTATTTTGTTTCACAAAATATCCCGAAATTATATAATATATTATATATATATATATATATATATTGATTTTATGAACAATAAATTGAATATAAATACCAGAATATATATAATATACAATTTTATATTTAATATTTTAAATTTATAAAATCGTGTCCATGCTATTATTTTTAAATTAAAAAAAATATAAATTCTTTCCTAAATGGGAATAATTTAAGTTGAATTTTAATTATTTTTTTATTATTTAATTTATTATAATATATATTTTTTTAAAAGAAGTTTTGAGTTAATTTTTTTTCAAATTTCATCTCTTTTTATTAATGAAAAACGAAATTTATATATATATAAATATATATATATATATATTATATAGCAAAAATTTATTATTTAAAATATATATATAGAAAATTATAAGAATATATGGAAATAAATTAAAAAAATTATTATTGAATTTTCTGGTTTTTTATTCAAAAAAATATGCTATAAATATAATAAATATATATATATATATATATATATATATATATATATATATATATATATATATATATATATATATATATATATATATCAATTTACAAATTCATGAATTATTCACACAAAAACAAATGCAAAGGTTAATGATTTAATTGCGAGAAATCCATCATCGCAAACAATTCAAATAATATACAAAAACCTCCGAATCCGTTATGAATGAAATGATCCTTGTTTATATAAATTTCTGCCGTATTAGTTCTTATTTTTTACTACAAGCTTTCGTCTGTTCCTACAGACATCTTCAGGTATGGAATAGATGTTGTTCTTGTTTTTTTTCTCTTAGTAATAAGAGGACAACGAAAATATATGTATTGTTGTATCCGAAAATGCTATTGAAAATGAGTTATTGTTTTTTGGGCGCGCAGTAGCAACGCTGAGTTTGATTTTAAATTTTTAAAGTTGTGCGTTCATATACAAATATGGTGATAAACGAATTTTTTACTGGTAATTTTTTTCTGTCAAAGTGGCATGAACTATATTGTTCAATAATTACAGTAATGTCGCACTTATTATCCAAAAGTCGCACTTGGATCAGTTATTTTAAATTACGATAAACGTGCAATCAATTTACAAATTCATGAATTATTCACACAAAAACAAATGCAAAGGTTAATGATTTAATTGGCGAGAAATCCATCATCGCAAACAATTCAAATAATATACAAAAACCTCCGAATCCGTTATGAATGAAATGATCCTTGTTTATATAAATTTCTGCCGTATTAGTTCTTATTTTTTATACAATTTTTCGTCTGTTCCTACAGACATCTTTTTATATAATTTATAATGTTGTTTTTTTTTTTTGATTTTTAAAAAAAAATACACAATATTATATATTTAAATTTATATATTGAATTATTTATTGAAAAAATAAATTTCATTAAAATATTTTTAAATATATATATATATATATATATATATATATATATATATATATAAATATTCAATATTTAAAACATTTGAAAAATAAAAAGTCAATAATCATCAAATTTAATATGATTAAATTCAATTAAATATTTTTCAAATAAAAAGTGATATTTATTTTTTTTATTTAGGAAAAATAAAAGCTATTTTTTAAATTATATATATTTCATAAATTTTTTTTTAAATATCAAATGTGAAAAATTTTTTTTTTTTTAAAAATTTTTTTAAAAAAATAAAATTTTTAAACTACAAATTTAAAAAAAAATTTTTCAAATTAAATAGAAGGAAAATTTAAATTTAATTTTTTTTTTTATTTTTACGTTTAAAAAAAAAAAACAAACAATTTTTATTTTTAAAAAAAAATAATTTTAGATATTTTTAATTTGATAAAATAATTTATTACGAATTTTAAAAAAAAAATAATGTAAATGATATATTAAATATATAAATACATAAATATTTTTTCTGGAAATAAATATCCAAAATATAATTAAAAATGATATATATATATATTCTATTTCCAATCTTTTAATGATATAAGATATTTCATATATAAATATATATGATATTTATGTATTATCCAAATATTTATAAATATATATTTATATATAATATATTTTATGGAAATTTTTATTTTTTGGCCAATGGAAGATTTTAAAATTTGAAGATTTTTCAAAATTTTTAAAAAAAGAATTTAATTAAAATTATTTAAAAATTTTTTTATCCTTAAAAATATATAATATGCCATTTTTATAAATTTAAAGAATTTAATTGATCTATAATATATTTCTTTCATCAAACAACATTTAAATTTATAATATATAAATTATATTATTTAATTTATCATATTTTATTTGATTTTAATTTTTTTTTTATAATATTTTAAATAAAATTAGTTATATTTTTGAATATAAATATATATTTTGATAAATATAGCAAATTTAGAATCTTAAAAAATATATTTTTTTTTAAAATATAATTTTATAATATAATAAAATATATATATATATATATATATATATATATATATATATATATATATATATAATGGACTCTAATGTCGGTTTCGACGTATGAGGATCTGACAGCTTATTGATTCAGTTATTTGTTTTTATGCGATAATCTTAAGTGGCATTTAAGACCCGCTAGTGATTTACAAAGGAGGCCACATATGGAGCAAGTGTGAGGATTGTGAGATGAGATCACTGTTAGATTGGCTGACCTTTTAGATCTTTATCTTTCTTCTTGAAGATGATTCAGACAAGCAGATTAAAAAAATTGCTGAGTCCACTAAAACACGTTGATCTCCATTCTACCCGCTCCAAAGCTAAGCGCTCAAAGTGGTGTTATGTGGTATATTGACTGCTGACAAGTAATTTTTTATTTTGTCTTTATTATCTTAGCCATGGGCGTCCTACATTCCTGTAGCCCTGATCTAACTGGCTGTACATTAGGATCTTGGGTATCCTGTCATCAGACATTCTCAAGACATGACCAGTCCACCGTAACTGAGACTGTACATGAAAATAAAAAAATTCCTCCAATATTACACCTGTTAAACAGGTCATTTAGAGATTTTATCTTCAAAATTATAAATCCACAATAAAATGCATTTGGAAATTATTTTTATAAATAAAAAATATATATATATATATATATATATAATATATTAAATATATATATAAAGAGTATATATAAAAATATTTTTGAAAAATCTTTATCAGAAAATCATTAATTTTAAATTTTTTTTTTTTTTACCTTTTATTTTTAAGTTGACGAAAAATTTATTGAATAACTTTATATATTATAATAATAAATATATATTTAAATATTATAAATTATAGAAATATTTATAATATTCCACAATAATATATATAAATAATTCATTGAATATATAAAGGTTTATATCGTTTGAAATTTAAGAAAAACAATATATAAATTTAATTTAAATTGTTTTAAAATTTAATTTAAAAAAACAATATTTAAATTTTTTTGAAACAATGATAATTTAATTTTATTAAATAATTTTTAATAAATTAAATACAAAAAATAAAAAAATTTTTAAAAAATAAAACAAATGTTACAAACCAAAGAATGAAAAATAATGAATATATAAAATATTTAAAATACGTTTTTAATTTAGAAACTTTATTTCAAAATAAATTTTTAATAAATTATATAATATTTAATAAACCAAAAAAAATATAATTTAACAAAAAAAACCAATGAAAAGAAAATTAAAATTTTATTATAAATTTATTTTATAAATTTATATATATATATTAATTTTATATAATATAAAAAAATTGTAATTTTAAAAAGAATTTAATAGAGCAAAAAAATAAAAAAAAAATTAAATTTATTTTGCACAATTAAAAATTTATATATATTATTGTTTTTTATAACATAAAAAATATAAATTTTTGCAAATAAAATTTTAAAAAAATGAAATTTACATTTTAAACAAAAAAAATATTTTTCATCATTTTTGAAAAAATTTAGATATTTTTTGCCATTTTATAGAAAAAAAATTAAAACATTATAAAAATTAAAAAAAATTTTTTTTTAAATTTAATATATAAATATTATAAAAAATTTATCAAATTATTTTTTATTTTTATCTATAAATATTTTGTCAGAAAATAGAAAAAAAATTCATAATTAAATTTAAAAGATATTAATCAAACAAAAAAAAAAAATGAAAAAAAAAAAATAATAAATACAAAATTGTGATAGATAATTTTTAATATTAAATATAAATTATTATATATAAAAAAAAATAAAATTATAAGAAAAAATAAAATTTAAAATATAAAGATTAAAAATAAATAATATTTATATAAAAATAAATGATAGTTAAAATATTTTAAAAAGATTTGAAATTTTTCCTAAAATTAAATATTTTTTTACAGTTCAATATTAATAAATTAATTTCTGAAAGAGATAAAATCAAAAAAAAATTCATATTAGATTTTCCAAAATCTTATGTTTCAAAATGAAATAAAATTTTCTTTATTTTTAAATATATAAATTCATTTAAAGAAATACATACAATTTAAAAAAATAAAATTAGAAAAAAAAAAAAAAAATTAAAAAAATATTAAACTGGAAAAAATTTTCCAATGGAAAAAGAATTAAATAAACATATAGAAAATTAAATAGAGAGAAAAAAAAATTAAATTTTCGAAAACAAAAAATTTCCATAAAAATTTTTATATAATATATATATATATATGATTTTATATGAAAGTTGGTTAAATTTTATTTTATATATTGAAATTATAGAAAATAATAATATATTTTTAATATTTCAATTTAAAAAAATAAAAAAAATAAAATTTAATCAATTATTTTTTATTTTTTTCGATTTTATATTTTACATTATTACTTTTTTTTTATTTTATTTTTTTTTTTTTAAATGCCAAAAAAATTATTTAAAAATTTTGATATATTTAATATAATTTAATTTATATAAATATATAACAAAAGATATATTTATAAAAATTTTTATATTATAAATAAACAAATATATATTTTTATTTAAACATGTTTAAAAATTTTAAAATTTGAAAACAAAAAAAAATATTTAAATTTTTATATTATATTTTTATTTTGTTATTTTTTTTATAAATTTATTTATTTTTTACCTTAATTTATATAAATATTTATAAATATATAAATTTTTCATAATCTTTTATATATTTATATAAATAAAAATAAAATATGAAATTGTTAGAATTTTTTATATTTAGAATATTTCATTTATTTTTCTTTTTTAATTCAAAATATTTTATTTAATAAAATTTTTTCAAAAAATTATAAAGTAATAAATTTTTTTTATTTAAAATTATAAAATAAATTAATATTTTTTTAATTTTTTTTATTTTCAAAAAAAATGAAAAAATTTTTTTTTTTAATTTTTCAATTAAAATTTGATTTTCTAAATTTAAAATGAAAAAATTTTTTTTTGAATTTTATTTAAATTTTTTAATAATTTTTTTAATATATTCATTTTTTTATTTTTATGAATAAAAATATTTAAATAACAAAATTAAAATTTAAAATATTTTTTTTTTGAAAATTTTTTTTTAAAATTTTCTTTTTTTTTTATTAAAAATCTTTTTTTTTTTTTTCATCATTTTTTTTTTTATTTTATATATCAATTTTTTCTTTTTTTTTTCAAAACAATAACAGCGATAATTTTTCTTAAATTTCAAAAATTTTTTAAAGCAAAAATACTTAATTTTATTTAGAAATTAACGGTTTTAAAAAAATTTTATATTTAAAAAATGTTATATAAAATATATTTATATATAAATATAAAATTGTTTTTTTAAATTTTTTATTTTAATATTTTTTATTTATTTTTTAAATTATTATTTTTTATCTCATTTTTTTTGTTATTTAACATTTTTTTATGACAATACAAAAATTTAATTTTTATTACCCATTTCTTTCCTTTTTTTTTTTTTTATTTATTTAATTTTTAAATATAATTATCCATATATAATAAAATTAAAAATCTTTTTTTCCTTTTCTTTATATTTATATTTATTTTTAATTTTTTTTTTTTTTTTTGATTAAATTATTTTTTAACAATTTTTTTTATTTCCTTTATAACAAATCTTTTTTCTCTCTTTATAATGAATTTATTTTTTTCGTCTTTTTTTGATCTATATTTCATTTTAATGAATCAAAAAATATGTTAATATAAATAAAGATTTTTTAAAGGAAGGATCTTTTTTGATTTATATATATTCAAAAAATTAATTGTATATATTATATATATCTATATAATATATATATCATTTTTTAATTTTATTTGAAGTTATTCTTAAATTACAATTTATTAAAAAGAAAAAAATTTTTAAGAAATTTTTTTTCTTCCTTTATAAATCTTCTGCAGAATTTTTAAATATATTTTAATTTGACATTTATGCTTTATTGTTCTTTTTTTGTCATTTTTTATGTTTCTATAATACAACGAACTTTACATTTTTCATTAAATGTATTTTAAATTTCTGTGTAATTTTGAATTTTAATAAAAATTTTTAAAAACTTTTTTATTAACAAAACCAAAATTATTTAATTTTTCATAAAGTAAAAGAAAATGTTTCTAAAAGTGTTGGAATTTTTTTACGAACATTTTTTTTTTCTTAAAATCTTTTAATCAATTATATTAAGTTTTGATTTAAAATTTAAGTTTATATGCCATTTGAAACTGTTATAAACAAAAAAATCATATGTTTTTTTTTTTTTTTTTTGAAAAAACCATTTTATTCTTATTTTAATAATCAAAATTAAAAATTATAATTTATTTCTTTCTTATACTTCAGACTTAGAAGAATATAAATTTTTTTATGCAATTAATTTCTTTTCAACTTTATTCAAGTAATATTTTTTAAAGAAAAAAGTCAAAAGTTTATAAAATTTACATTTCACAAAAACGAAATATAAAAGGCCATTTGAAGGAATATTTTCGTCTCTTAGGTAAATAGTTATATATGTTAATATATTTTCTTCTTATTATAAAATGAAGAATATAAATATGATATAATTATCATATTAATGTCTTTTTTTATTTCACAAAAGAAATTTTTTTTCTTTTCATTTTCACACATCCAAAAAATTAATTGAATTTTTCTGATATTGAAAAATAATATATAAATCAATATGTTTAATTTTTTTAAATTTTTTTTTTTTTGCTTGTTTTTTTAAAATGTAAAAAATAAATATTTTTATATAAATTTAGAAATTTTGATTATTTGTATCTTTCTATAAATGCAATTTCCATTGTTTTTAATTTCCTTTATAATTTTTTTTTATGATTTTTTTTTTTTTTTTAATTTCAATTTTTAAATTTTTTTTTCTTTTATTCTTCTTTTTATTTTTTATTTTTTTTTTTTTTTCATGTTTCTTTTTATCAATTTTTTTTAATTTATTTTCATTTTCTTATATAATTTTTTTTTTTCTGTATTTATATTTCTTTTTTTTTTAATTTTTATATGTTTGAGACTTATGTTCAACTATTTTTTTTTCTTTTTAATTATTTAGAAAAGAACATGGTTTCTTTTTTCTTCTTTGACTTTTGATTTATTTTATCATTCTAATTCAATATTTTTTTAATTTATTTGGTATATTTGCAATTGAGATACTTTTTTTCTTTTTTTTTATTTCTTAGTGACATCTTTCACAATTCCATTTAATTTTTTTTCTTTTCTTTTTCGTTTTACTACTCTGCATCCTTCTTTTTTTCTTCTTTTCTTTATTCTTTTCAATTTCTTTTTTCTTTCATTATTTTTTCTTATTTTCTTTTCATTTTTTTTTATATTTTTTCATTCTTTTTTTTTGTAATTTCCTTTTTTTTCTTCTTTCTTTTCATCCACTATTTAAATCATTTCTTTTTTTTCTTCCCTTTCTTCTTCTTTCTTTTTCTTTTCTTTGGGCCTCAACTAGATTTTTTCCCTTCTGAAGCAAATACTTTTCTTTACATTTTCTTTTCCTTCTTTTCTTCGTTCTTTTCTTCTAATTCTTCTTTTCCTTTTCCCTTCTTCTTTTTTCTTGTTCTTTTCTTCTTCTTTTTTTTCCTTGTTTTTTAGTTTGTCCTTTCTTTCTTTTCTTTTTCTTCTTATTTTTTTTTCATTTCTTTTCCTCGTTCTATATTTGGTCTTCTTCTTTTAAATTTTTTTCTTCTTTTATTTTAAGAAAAATTTTATCATTAAATTCATTTACCTTTCTTTTCTTTCTTCTTTTCTTTTTTTCTATCTTCTTCCATTCTTTTTTTTTTTCTTATCTTTCAAGAAAATTTCATTTTCTTTTTTTTCTTTTTCTTCTTTTTCTTTTTTTTTCTTCTTTTCTTTCCTTCTTCTTCTTCATCTTCTGTCCTTTTCTTTTAATTTCTTCTTTTATTTTTTTTTGTTTTCTCAACTTTTTTCTTTTTCTTCTTCTTCTTCTTTTCTTCTTCGTTTTCATCTTCATTCCTTTTCTTCTTCTTTAAAAAACCAGCTTTTCTTTTTTTCTTTCTTTTTCTTTCTTCTTTTATTTCTTTTCTTTTTCTTATCTTCTTTTTCTTATTCTTCTTCTTTTCTTCTTTTGAAAATTGAAGTTCCTTTTTCCTTCTTCTTTTCTTTTTCTTCTTTTCTTTTTAATTTTTTTTCTTTTTCTTTATTTCTTATAATTCTTGTTTTTTTAATTTTTTCTTTTCATTCTGATTTTTCTTTTTTTTTATTTCTTTCTTATTCAAATTCTTTTCTTTATGTTCTTCTTCTTTCTTCTCGAATTTTTTCTTTCTTTCTTTTCTTCTTCTTCTTTTTCTCACATTTTAATTTTTCTTTATTTCCTATCTTTCTTTTTTTTTCTTCTTCTTTTATTGTTATATTCTTTTTTTCTTTTCTTTTCATTGATTTTTCCTGATTTTTATAGGAACATTTTTCTTAAATTTTTTTTTTTCATTTTAATTTCTTTTTTTTATTTTTTTTTCTTTTTTTTCATCTTCTTTTTCTTTTCTTTCCTTTTTGTTTCTTTTTATATTCTAATTTCCATAATAAATTCTTCTTTATAATTATAATTTATTATTTCATTTTTTGTTTTTTTTATTTTTTTATTTCTTCTTCTTTTTCAATCCCAGAGATTTTTTTGACCTCATCTTCTTTCACATTTTATATGAATTATTTATTCATTTATTTTTCTTCTTGATTCTTTTAGAAACAAGAAATTTCTTCTTCTTTTCTTTTAAGGAAATTATTTTTTTTTTTCCTTCTTTTTTCCTTTTTAGAAAACGTTTCTACATCTTCTTCTTAGATTTTAATTTTCCAAAAATCTTTTCTTTCATTATTCTTCTTATTATAAATTTATTTTTGTTTATCTTCTTCTTTTTCAAAAAAATTTTATTTTTCTTTTTTACTTTTTTTATTTCTTTTCTTTTTTCTTCTTCTTTAGATTGTTTCAAATTTAAAATTCAAGGAATAAAATCTTTTTCTTTAGTTTATTATCAATTTGTTTATTTCTTCTTCAATTTCAAAAGATATAGAAATAATAAATTCGAAAAAGAAATTAATTTTTCTTTCTTCTTGATTCAAAAAAAGGGAAAAAATGAAGAACCATATTCTTATTGAATTGGGAAGAATTTATTTCTTCTTATATTTCTTTTTTTGGAAACTTATTCTTCTTCTTCTTCTTCTTCTTCTTTTTTCTTTTCTTTTCTTAATTTTTTTCTTTTATTTCGATTCTTCTGAAACTTTTTTTCTTTGAATTGAAAAATTTTTTCTTCTTTTCTTCTTTCCCTATTTTTCTTCTTCTTCAAAATTTTTCGAAATCTTTTCTTCTTCTTCTTCTTCTTTCTTCTTTTCTTCTTCTTCTTTTTCGGCCTTATTCTCCTTCTCCTTCTTCAGAAATATTTCTATTTAAATATATCTATCATTCTTCTTTTTTATTTCTTCTGTTTTTTAAAAAGAAAATATTTTCTTTCGTTTCTTTCTGTCTTCAAAATTTTCATATTTCTTGTTCATTTCTATCTTTCTTCTTTTTTTCTTTTTAATTTTCTTCTAAAAATTTATCTCATCTTCAATTTTTTCATTCTTCAAAAAAGATATAAATCTTTGGAATTTTTTGACTTTTTTGCTTTCTTCTTCTGAAAATTTTTCAATCTTCTTCTTCTTCTTTATATCTTCAAAAACAGATTCTTCAGAGGTTATTCTTCAAAATATGAATTTTTCTTCATTATTCATATATCTATATATGGATCAATCTATAGATAAAAAGATTATTATTTTCTTCTTCTTTTGAAAAGATTTTTTTAGACGTAGAAAGATTTGAAAAACCTTCAAGTTGGCATTTTAAATTTATGTTCATTTTTAAAATATTTGCTAGATATTTATTGAAAAAAATTTATCTATTTATAATGAAAAAAATGGGTTCTATAATTTAAATCTTAATTCCCTGATTTTGAGAAATCTTTTTGAAAGGTTTATTAATAAACAAAAATATTTTTTACTCTATTTTCAGCCTGAAAAAAGATTTAAATCCATTTTTTGGATAGAAGGATGAATAAATAAAAGATTTGATTCCATTATGAAAAAAGAATTGAAATAATTTTTTTCAATTTAATCCCTTTTTAGTTTATGTTTTAAATTTAGAAATCCTCTTTTATATTAAATTTATATATATGAATAGAATTGTCTCTTTCTGGTTATTTTATATTTCTAATAATGATATCTACTTAAAAATATAAATTATATATTAGGTTAAAATTTTACATTGAAAAAAAAGAAAAAATTTAGATGAGTTTGAAAATAAAATGCAAAACAGGAAAATTATGCTGTATAAATTTATTTTATAAATTTCATTAATTTGTCTGAAATTTTTAAAATATCAGATAAATTTATTAAAATATTTGCGTCGTTGGAAGATTTTGATAAATCATGTTTTTCATGGAAAATCCTTTGGAAAAACTATAGGGAGTTTATTTATTAATCTCAATTAAAAGGATAATTCCACATCAATTTTCATTGTATATCCTTGATCCGTTTGGACGTTTAATCTAGTAGATAAAGATGATTAAAAAAAAAAAAAAGCCTGTATAGAGAAAATAAAAGGACCTTGAAAATTTATGAACAGACAAAAACATTGAATAATTTTTAAGTTTGAATTCCTGAATTTATCAGTATGGAACTTATAAACCTCATTTAACTCTGATTCGGGTTATCAGTTCAATAAAAAGTCTAAATTTTGAACAAACCAAAAGCTGAAATTTTCTTCAATAGGCCATTTGGTGTTTTTTAAAATAAAGAACTCAGTAGAAAACTGGAAAAACCTCACGTCACAAAATTTTAACACTGATAAATTGGCATTTTAAAAAACAAAATTGATTTTGCAAGAAATTCACAAAATTTTGGATATATTTTAAACTAAATTTTTTAAAACAATTTTTTTAAATTTGCAAATGTTTTTGAACATTTTTATTTAAACTCAATATATATTAAACTTTTTAAAAATCACAAATAATTTTTTCTGTTATTTAAAAAATTTGAATTATTAACTCTTCCTTCATTCATCCGGGCACAAATACCAATGCTGGATGTTAAAAGTACCAAAAAAAAGGGCTTTATTTTCAATCCAGGGATCATCCTGATTCTAAAAAAATAAGAATACAAATTAAATTTTAAAGGGGAGGTTCAGACACAATGGACAGACAGAATTTTGAATTTATTTTGAAAAGAGATAGATAGAAATATGAAAGAAAGAAGATAGATAGATAAAGATAGATAAATAGATAGATAGAATTTTTAAGTGATATCTCTTCATCCAGACACAGATTCCAATGCTGGATGTTCAAGCACCAACTGAAAGGCAGATTTTCAATCCATTAATCATTTTACATTTTTATAAAAAGGTTAAAATAGGTTTTGAAAATTTGTCAGTTTTTTTATTGACGAATTTTCAATATTATTTTTTTTTATTTACTATTTTAATAATTTTATTATTACAAAATTTTCTCCTTCTTAATGCCATGTCCCTTTATTCAAATGTGGTGTAAAATAAATATGGCTCTCCACAACTTCCTGTCCCTTGTAGCTCTTAGAAACGTTTGTCTTTTTGCTATCTCTCCTAGTCCCTGTTCTGCCAACTATTTACGCAAGCACACTTGGTAGGTTATTCCTTATTTTCCTTTGTCCCTCTTGCCTTCAGCATATTCTATAAATTGACATAAATTTCAAAAAAATTTCTCTCCTCATTATATATATTATAAATTTCAGTTGTCCTTTTCTGATTCATGGTTTAATTGTTCTTTTTATTTGAATTAGAAAATGAAAATTCGTAGTTACTCAAAGGTTCGGTCCAAGTTATTGAAATGCATTCTGTAGAACCACATTTCTGTTTTTTGAAGTTTTTCTCAATCTATTAAGGAGAATTTCAAAAAATTCAAATGCCTTATAAAGAACTGATATTACGTAACATGAATCAGTAGTTTTTTCTTTGTTTTTTTGATTTTCAAGTGAATCTTGTTATTTTCTGTGATGAGATTGGAATAAATAAACATGAATAAGGAGGATGATATTAGGGTTTGTAACATTTCAGTACTTTTTTGTTTATTTGTTTCTAATGATTTTTTTCTTAATACATTTAGAGATTTTGGAATGCATCTGAATCGATTATTAGCCTTTTTTTCGATGTCGCATTTTTCGTCGTCTCTTTAAACACTTACGAGATAATTAAATTTCTGTTCTTGATTGATTTTGTGGTCTCCAGTTTGTGGTTCGAATATTGAGTTGATCCTTTCGGCGATCAAAAATAGGTTTTTTGAAAATTTTTTAAATAAATTAGAATGAGATTTTCGTAAAAAAATTTGACTACATTCTGGTTTGGCGACGGTTGTTTCTTTCCGTGTATAATTTATCAACATTGAAAAATTGAAAATGAATTGGTCCAATAAAAGCAATTTTTTGGAATTTGGAAGGTTTTATCAATAATAAAAAATTGATAGAATAAAATTTATGGTTGATTTCAATATAAATTATAAAAGGCAGGATGTATCTCTATCTATAAAATGTGGATGTGTGTGACAGATGTGTGTGTGTGTGTAACGAATGCACGGCCGCAATTTTCGACGGATTTGCACCAAAATTTACATCCACATGCTCAAAGTTAGCGGAAAGGCCAAGACCGACTTTGCATTTCCCAACTCCCATCGATAGTGGAAATAATCGATTTTTCATGCTTCTACGGCAGTTTTCATGTAGTTTGCGGCCATTTTCTACTGGCCAGAGTGAGATTTTATAGCTGGCTGCCACGAATAGGCAGGAAGATTCTATTGGCCAGCGTGAGAGCCAACAGCTGACTGACACGAATGTTAACTAGCATGCTAGCATGCAAAAAAAAATCGATAGCTGCATTCGTCACAAGTGGGAAAAATTTAAATCTGCATGGCACTTTACTCCAATTGGCTCATTCGCTTGCTTAAACTCAACGTTGATTCTGATTCCGCAGAACTGGGTTGGGTGTGAAAAAGTATTTGTTGTTAACATTCTTTTTTCATTCGGTTTTTCCAGTTACGATTCCTTTTTAAAGCTGATCGTTTTGTGTTCATTTTGTTTAGTTCTTTTTTTCGTAACAGATTTAATGTTTAGTATAGAAAAAAAAATTCGCAGTGTGAGATAGGCAAGAAGTAAGGCATATAGCAACATCAGCACGGAAAAGGGCACTTTTTTAAAGGCAAGGAAGGGCAAAAAATATTTTAAGTCAAGTGATAGCGATTGCTGTATGAGTCGTACGATTTTTTGAATCAAGCACAGGGCAACGCCGGGCCATGCTGCTAGTTATTATTATTATTATTATTATTATTATTATTATTATTATTATTATTATTATATCTCCTATCACTTCTGGTGTATACTCATTTCTTTCCGGGTCCCGAGCAGTGACCTAAGGTCAGAAATGGCATCATGAGATTTTCCACTGAGCAATTTTTAAAAAAATCACACATTTTTTACATGGATAAAGCCCTTCGTAAGGTGTGGGCTTTCCAATCAATCCGAGGGCTCCAACTACAATGGGTATTGTTGGTGTTCCCAACAAAACATTTTTGAGTTTTCGACAAATATTGGATTTGGATTTAAATTTTTTTTTTCCAACTTTAAAGATACATTGCAGTCTGCAGGGACTGCCATATCAACAAGGAGGCACTTTTTGTGTTTGCAATCACGATGTCTGGGCAATTAGCTTTGATTGTTCTGACTGTGTTTATTGTGAAGTCCCATAAAATTGTTACCGGTCCTATCTCCATAACCAGGTCTGGGTGGTGTTCATACCAATTTCTTTCAGTTTCCTTTCCGCAGAAGTTGCAAATTTTCCAGTGCAGATTTTAACCCACTCTGGTCTTATATTCAGTGGATGCTAACACTGTGCAACCTGATACAAGATGGTCAATTGTTTCTTTCATATTTATCAAAGAATCTGCATTTTAGGCAACATAATTTTACAGTATGTGTTATGGCACCTCCCTTTTCATATAAGTGGACTCTAAAAAAAAATGCCTGGAAATGCTGATTAAATACCCAGAGTCAGACAGTCAGTGAGGGTGAGTCGGATAGTGAGAGGGTAGAATAAATAGAGTTTTGAATATACGAACAGATATAGTGTGAGGTAGCCTCTTGTATTTCAGTTACAAAAAATGTTATATATATATATATTTTTACACTAAATAAGTCCTACTTCGAGACTGTATATATCTATCTGTTTTTACTAACCGTGTTCCTGGATTTACTAACATATTACTCTTTTTATATGATTGTGTAAATACATTTTATTTATTATATTTAAATTTTGCGTTTGTTCTTCATTTGGATCTTGAATTCATCTCGAGAATATAAATAGTATAAATTTAATCAATTTCTAGTTACACAAGTTTTGGTCCTTAAAAGTTTGAATAAAACCTTTGGTTTAAGCTAATTCAAAGCCTGAAACTGGGAAGCATATAATGGATACGGGGTTTGTCTACATCAGCTTGTTTGGTACGGACAGATTTATTGAATTTGCGATTTATCTTCCCATCGTTTCTGTATCTGATCGGTTGTATTCAATTATACAATTTTGTAATATTTTGGAGCTTCAGTTGGTGTATTGTTTTTTACTTGTATTTCACAAGAAAATTATTATTAATTATTATTATTTAATATAAGACAAGCAGATGACAATGTGTTGATGACAACCACAGAAGAAAAACTACAGGATTTCCTATACAAGATAGGGTAAAGGAAAGCGCGAAGAAAGTGCTATCGTCTATAAGAAGACTAAATGTATGTTTGTCAGCAAAAGAAAAAAACCCAAGATGCGAAACACGAATTGGGGATGTTAACATCAAGCAAGTACAAAGTTTAAATATATGGTAAGTGTTGTGGATTCCGAGATGAAATTCGGTCTCCAATGAATGACAAACGCAGGAATTAAAGATAAGAAATTAAATGTATTTACACAATAATACAATGGGTAATACTGTTAGTAAATCCAGGAACGCGGTTAGTAGCAATAACATATAGATATATACAGTCTCGAAGTAGGACTTCCTTAGAGTCTACGGGCTTGTAACTGACTTCTAGAAAAAGAGGTTACCTCAACACTATTCCGTTCGTAATTCAATAAATCTCAGTCTTCTCTTTCTCTATTCTGACTGACTCTGGGTATTTAACGGCAGCAGTCCAAGTAACACTGGTAGAGTCCACTTATATGAAAAAGGGGTGGACCCCATAACAGTAAGTGTTTTAACAGAGAATGGAAAAATGTAACACAGAAATCCGAAGGAGCGTTGGAATGGCAAAAAGGTGCCTTCCAAAAGCTAAGCAAAGTATTAAGCAACATGAAAAATTTAGTTAGAAACAAAGAAAAAACTGCTGAACTTTTATGCAATATCAATCTCTCTATATGGAATTGAATGCAGAACAATTTTCTCACAGATGAAAAGAAGACCGGAGTCAACAAAAATGTGGATCAACAGAAAGATGCTGAGAATACCATGGATGGGGCGTATAAACAAAGAAGAAGTCTTAAGGAAAATGTAAACGTTATTTAAAATAATAAAATCAAGAGACAGTTGAAATTATTTGGAAACGTAATGAGGAAAGAGAGCTTGGGGAATTTAACACTCACAGGGCAGAAGAGGGACGGAGAGAAACAGCAAGTAAACTGCCTAAAAATTTTATGTAAAAGGTTGAAAAGAGAGTGGTGGGCTTAGCCAAAATATAAGACTTACTAAGAACTACAAGGGATAGGAAGCTGTGGAGAGCCATAATCGACTATACCATGAAGAGACAAGGAACATAGAAAAAGAAGAATATTATCTCTCGTTTTTCTTACCTTGGCCTGTAATTTCTCATCCTCTCTAATTGAGCTGTAAGAGCTAGATTAGAGTAGAGATCAGCTGTCAGGCTCTAATCACCTAGATTTTTGGATGTGCACCCATAAAATGGTCAGGTTTTGTCTCCGGTCCCATGTACGTGCACGATAACTAATTTAAACTCGACGATGTGCCAATCTTGTATTCAGGCATTGTTTTATTGAAAGCGTTAAGACCTTATTCTCCTATTGGATATTTAAGGTTCCTTGACGTAATTATTGACAGGGTGCGATGGATAAATTGCCGTGTAAATTACACAAAATTAAAATAACACTGATATTTTAACAGATATATTTACCAAAATTACACAACAATGTCTTGAAATATTAAAGAGTACATTTATTCAATAAAATTGCCATTGACCTCAACCATGGCCTTTAGACGACTTCGGAATCTCCTGCAACTCCTCTACTTGTTTAAGTTGGTGAATGCTACCATAAACTTTGCCTCCAGTTCATCTTTGGTGTTACAAGGAGTGTTCTTGGTCTCTCGTTCAACTTTACCCCATACATAATAACCAAGAGGACTGCAGTCTAGGGAGATAGGTGGCCAAATGTAAGGGATGATGTGGTCGCAGAAATTGTCTGACGTCCATGGCTGCTTCTCCTGCCTGTGTGGCATAGTGTACTGTCCTGATGCCAGACATAGGGTCTTCCAGCAGCCACCCTCTTGGCCCAGGACAGTACTACCTCCTCAAGGCATTTGATGTAGGCCTCCGGGTTGAGTCAGAGACCCTCACTAACAAATTCGGGAACAATTAGTGTGAGTTTTCCGAGCTGTCGTACCTTCATAATCACTATTAAACTCATCCAACTCTTTCCGAATCCAATGCACTATTCCAATAAGAAAAGAAATAATACCAAGCACCTATATTCCGTTCGAGAGAACGTATGAATTAATGCCAAATGCCGTTTACTTGCAGTTACATTTTTAATTATGAAGGTAATGAGTAAACTCACATACAAACTTTGAACTTTATATATATTTTTTATTTTTAATTATTACACCCCAAGCAAGGCGGGAATGCCACTAGTACGCTGGGGTTTACAGGGAGTGAAAGTGAGAGAAAAGACGACTGCGTGTAGGGAGGATTGATGAAAGGACAAAAGATGAACGGGATTCAAGAAGACAGACGATGGCGATTGTCGTTGCATTTAATTTTTTTGAAGATTGTAGTTATCCGGGAAGCAATTAAGCGGAACGGAGTTCCACAAGCGGGAAGTGCGAGAAAAAACTGTTGGAGTAGATGTGGCCGTTGTTTTTAGTTATTTCAACAATAAACGGGTTGGAACTTGACGCCAATCTTTACCATGAAAATATTTAAAAAAAAAACATTAAAATTCACATCACGTCTGTGAGAAAGTGACTGAAGTCGAGATGCCATGTCACTGATTCAAAACAATACAGATTCTTTTTTTGGATTTTGTCAAGAACCTTGAGATGAATAGCAGGAAAATTCAGACCAAAATATTTTGTATTGTAAACTGGGCTGAATTATGGATTTGTAAATGTGAAAGATGGATTCTGACAAGAAAAATGTTCTGCCACGACACAGTGGACCAACTAGAAGCAGCTATTGATTCAATGTATCTGTCCCATTTCAGGTCAATTGAAAACGTGTGGCCAAGAAGGCAAAGTGTGTTGCTCTTCAGGAGTCTAGCATCAGTCATGCTGATGACAGGCAGAAATGATTCTATGTGTTGGTTAAATGAAAGCAGTTTTGACGTGGAGGTGTTAAAATTTACAATTAGATAAAGATGTTTCTATGTTTCTTGACAATAACCAACAATTATAGTATGAATGATTTGGCAAACTGTTTGAGTCTAATCTCTTTTTAATGAAGTGCGTAATGAAATATGGAGATATGCGTATATTTTTATGAACATTGCTTCTAATACTAATCATGGAGCCAGAATATCTGGTATAAGTTAATAAAAAGTGAATGTCCTGGGAAAATGGCTTGGGAAAAGAATTCTTTCTCAAGATTATTTCCAATCTAACAAAGGACGGAACTTAGAATTTGTAACAATTTCAAAAAGCAGTTTTTGATTGCTTAGAATAGTAATTTTGAAGCCATCAAAATTTAATCTCTTTGACTTTGATTCTATTTGTTAGTATATCGAAGAGCTGAGGTATATCAGAATTTTAACTGACATAGTAGTGGGATTGAATAATTGTCAGGCAAGGGTTCTGATATATCGATGACTCATAAAGAAATCTGTGGCAGCATAAAAAAGTAAAATCTGTTAATGTTAATTGCGTTTATCTGAAATAAACACACCACCAGACTTTCATTTTTTATTTAATACTCATACATTTTGAAAATTATAATTCCACAAGACAGTATCAACTTCTGAAAGTTTTCTACAAACGACTACAACTCAGCAACTCCTTCCGTTTATCAAATGATAATATCAAAAGATCATCTGAGCACTTAGTAAACTTAATTTCTTTGGCGCTGAAAAGAATATTTTGAGCAAAACTATTCTCTACAGATATTATGTATTGTTGGTCAATTTGCTTTAAAATTATGCTGTTGGTAATTTTAATATAAATATGTATTGTTGGTAATTTTACTATAAATATGTATTGTTGCTAATATTTTATATAAAAATGTATTGTGGGTATTTTTACTATAAAAATGTATTTCTATATTTTCATAGTGTTTTTGATTCATTGAATTTTTGGGGTTCACTATTCGATATATTCTGGGATTTTGAATGATAAATTTAAGAATCTTAAGCCAAATTTTCAGGATGGACATGGAAACAATAACAATTAAGAGGTGGTTAAAATCTTGAAAAAAACCTCCAAATCTGCCAATCAGTGGATGGAGTCATGCCTAGGAATCGATATGAAGGCAAAATATTATACTGAATCAATTGCTAATTCTGCATCTAGAAAATTTGATTCATGGTAGATGATAGATTTTTATTCTCTAGAATCTATCTCAACATTTATAAACTACTATTCGTCTAACATCTGGATCACATGCCTTGCTATATTTTAGGATTCTTGATAGAAAAAAAAAAATATTTAAAATAATGTTATTTGTCCTGACCTGGCATCTCAGCTTCAAAAAAATTTCATTTACGGAGCTTTTTAATTTATAAGTCTCATTTATTCGTCTATCCATTGAACATTGCTTAATAAAAGTTCAATATTAACATTTTGAATGTTTTGTATCAACATCTTGATCTGGTTTTCTGCAATATATTTAGAGATTCTTGATAGAATCCAACAAAGAATCTTTTTTGTTTTTTGGTCCTCCCTAGCATCTCAATTTAGTCTTTTTCTCACCTACGGAGCTTACTAATTTATAAGTCTACCATTCGTCCATCCATTGAATATTGCAGCTACGTTTCATCTAGGGTTTCTGCTGTGTTTAGAGATTCTTTATAAAATCTAACGAAGAATCTGCAATGTCATCGGTCATGAGATGGCATCTCGCTTTCAGGTAATTTCCTACAGCTATAACGTCGCTTCCTTGTTTTGCTTCTTTTTTTTCTTTTGTTTTGTTTTTTGGGGGGGTTGTTTTGTCTTTCCTATAAACGTTTTAATGGTAATTGTTCAGACGAGCTTTCCTCTTTGCTATCTAGACTTTCCGAATTTAAGCGCCGTACTAGATTAACAGTTAGGTCTCATCGTTTTGCAGTCAAAATGGCTACAGGTAACCGTAAATTCTATGCTAACAGTTTCTTCTATTGCACTTCTCGCTTGTGAAATTCTCTTCCGACCTCATGCTTCCCAGTGAACTTTGATCCTCAAGAATTTAAATGCAATGTCAATCGTTATCTTCTCTCTTCTGTCTTCTTAATTCCCGCTTTTTTTTAATTAATAATAATGAATTTAGATATTACTGGCGTTATCTGGATTTAACATCAGAAAGAGGCAGCTGAAATTTCTGGAACACATAATGAGGAAGGAGGACTTGGAAAATCTGATACTCACAGGACGGATAGAAGGAACGAGGGACAAGGGAAATCAACGTGTGACATACTTAATGGGTTTCCAGTAAATATATATAGATGAAGGAAAAGGGTATATGGGAGAAATAAAAAAAAGGCTGAATTTTTATTAATAGCTATAAAGGGACAGGAGGAGGTGGAGGGCCATGATATGCCAACGACCTGAAAGGAATTTACATTCTTAAGAATCTTTGAAAACGCTTGACTAGTCCTGCCAGTATTGAAGTTGTTTCTCAATCTTAGTTTTATTCGTGTTCCTTTAAACTATATCTCTGTGAAAATGCAGACCCCAACACGTAACACAAATGTGGTTTCTTTTCTATATTTTTATATACAGTCCAACAATGTTGACAACAGCGATGAATAAATCTCATTAGAATTATCAATAAAATTTTAAATTTATTGATTTTTCTGCGTGAATAATCGAATTGAAAGATTTCTTTCTCGCGTCCCATAACTTTCAGCATCTTGAGATTACGATTTAATAGTGTTCAATATATTTTGCCGCGCGCATACGACTGGTAGCGATAAAGATGGAGGACAGGGAGGTGTCAGCATGATAGATATTACAAGTACACGAATATACTATGTAGATAGGAATATTAATCCACCATGCGCTTGTATAATGCCGACGACATTTTTTTTGATAGAAACAAAATGATTTCAGTCACAAAACTGACGGTAAGCATGTTAGAAACGTATGGCGAATGTTGCAGTCATTTAAATCAAATATGGCTACTATTGAAACAACGATTTATTGTATAATTTGTTAAATATTATATTATATATATATATATATATATATATATATATATATATGTATGTGTGTGTGTGTGTATAAATGCGTGTGTGTATTTAAAACAAGCAATCCTTCTTTCATGCACATTTCATTGAATACGACAGACAAGGTGCTTTTGATTTAGTTTTTTTATACAATTTCTCATGCGATCTAATATTTTTTTTCTTTTCAGATGATAAATTATATAAAAACTGTCCAAATGTTCTTTTTTATCCAAGCGCTTTTGGCTATACATTTAGCCATTTTTCAAGGATTAAATATTTTAACTGTTAAAATAAGAAATAGTTTGTTGTATGTATGTTTTATAAAATGTTTTCATTTTTCAAAACACGGTCAATATATTGTGTCCATGTTCAAAGTTAATATTATTAAGTTGTTTGTTTTTTTTTTTTTTTATTAATAAGGCTTCCATTATTTTTTATTTTTTTTTTTTGCATGTAGATGATGCTATTATATTAGTGTTGTCAACAAGTAATTTTACGAATAGTGTCCGTTAGGTCTCCATGAATATTTAAATGAGATCTAATTGAGCTATTGTCAGAAAGGTGTAGAGTGAGTCTGCGTGTTAAAACCATGTTGTAGTGTGGCCTATATAATTATTTACGAATTTTGATTGATCAGGAATACAATTCCTTAATGGGCATTTAAATTCGTAAATAATATTTGCCTATGAATTTAATTTTGTTCTAGGAGATATAATTATGAAATATTTTTTTTTTTTTCATAAATAAATTATAAAAAGAATACAAATTCAAAATATTATTTAAATTTTTGACAATGTTTGTTCTGATGAATTAAATATTTAATTGTTTGATATTTATAAAATATATATATATATATATATATATATATATATATATATGAATATATATATATATATTTTTAACGTTTCACCCCCAAGCAAGGCGGGAAGCCACTAGCACTCAAGGGGTTACAGAGATTTTATTTGAGAGCAAAAAAGGAGTGATAGAGGAAAGGATGAAGAGAAGGATAGGGGATAGATCAGGGCATCTGGAGACGTCGATTGACATTACATTTGAATAGTTGGAGATTATAGCTATCAGGGGAAACAGGAAAAGGGGAGGGAGTTCCACAGGCGAGAAGTGCGAGACATGAAGCTATTGGAGTAGAAGAGATGGCTACATTTAACAGTTTCGACAGTGAAAGGGTGAGAGCGAGATGCCAGCCTAGTTGAACGCTTAAATTCATGAAGTCTGGGAACCAGCGAAAGCAGCTCATCGGAGCAGTTACCATGAAAGTATTTTAAAAAAAAAGACAGAGGGAGGCGACGGCACGTCTGTGAGAGAGCGACTGCAGACGAGATGCCAGATCAGGGCCAATTACATTGCATATCCATCTCTGGATTTTATCAAGAACCTTGAAACAAACAGAAGGGGCAACGGACCATATATGGCAGCAATACTCCATGCAAGGGTGAATGGTTGATTTGTAGATCTGAAGGATCGATTCCGGAGAAAAAAATTTCCTGGCGCGGCACAGGGAGCCAACTTTCCTTGTGGTGGATGAAGCTATTGATTCAATGTATTTGTTCCATCTCAGGTCAATTTTTTCAATGTGAGACCGAGCAGTCACAAATTTTGCTCTCGTGGAGTTGAGCGTGTTTAAGACATTCTAATGGGAGGCAGGGATTTTTCTCTCTTTATAGTGATTAATTTTTAGCATTTTTTTTTTGAGGCATTAAAGTTAAATCCAATTTTAAATTTTAAAAAACCGATTATGGAATTTTATATCTTTCAAAAAGACAAAAGCCAATTTTATTTTGTTCGGCGACAAACAATTTTGATTTTGATTAAAAAGGAATATAATTAATATAATCAATATATATATATATATTTTCAAAGAATATATATATTTATTTTAAAGAAAAAAAAATAAAATAGAAAAATAAATTAGATTTTTATTTAAAATAGCATTTAAATTTGATTATATATCTATGGATATAGAACCAATTTGTATTACACAATAAAAAAAAAAACATCAAAAATTTAATTTTTTTAAAATTTCATAAAATTTAAAAAGAATTCATTCATCGAAGCTGTCAAAAAAACATAAAAAAATTTCTGTATTTAAAAAATTTTAATTTTTAAACCTTGTTAATCTTATTTTTTTTCTTTCTTAAATATATATATATATATATATATATATAATATATATTTATATAAAATATATATATATAAAATATTATATATAAAAATAAAAAATTAAATTTTTTTAAAAATTCCTTTATATTAAAAAATAATGAAAATAAAATAAATGAATAAATCATTTTTTCTATTTTTCAAAAAATTTTTTTAAGAATTTTTTCCCATTCATTTTTTTTAAAATATAAAAATCAAAAAAAATTTAAAAATTTAAATTTAAAATATTTCTTTATTTATTTTCATTTTCAAAGCGAAAAAAGCCCTTTTTTTCAAAAAAAATTTTATATAAATCTTCCAAATAATCCAATGAAAAAAAAAAAATATCGCCATTTCTACTACCTACCAAATTAAATTCGACTACAATTAAAATTTATTTTTTTTTCAAATATTTTTAATCATATCATTGTTGAACTCATTTTTCTATTTTGAGTAAATTTTTTAAAAATTAAAAAAAAATAAAAACAAAATTTTTTTAAACAAAAAATTTATGGTAAAAATTATCACGTTTTTACTCTGTTATTTAATTTAATAATTTTTTTATTTTAATATTTATAGGAGAAACCTCAAAAATTTCAATAATTTAATATAATATTTGGACAAAAATATATCTACTACAATTTTATTTAAAAAAAAATTAAAAATTAAACATTTTTAAAATTTAAATTCAGTATTTTTTGAATTTTTTTTTTAAAAAGTTTTTAATATAATTAAAAAAAAACAGTTTTAAAATTAATATTTTATTAAAATTTTATTAACTTTTTTATTTTTAATAAATTTTTAAAAGTCTATTTTTTTAAAAAAAAACTAACATTAATAATTTTAAAAAAAAAAATCAAATTATAATTTTTTTATCAACAAAATTTAATGTATATTTTTTTTTTTTGGTTTTGGATATCAAAGTTTTTATTTATCAAAAAAATATGGATTTTCCTTAAAAATTCAAGCTCAAAACATTCTGGAAAATGAACAAAACCAATTTATAAGAACCCTGGGGAAAATTTCATGAGCAGCTGCTAGATATCTTTTTTTATTTTTATTTAAAAAATGCATTCTTATTTTTCAATTTATAGAAAAAATTAAAAATGTTATATTTATAGAATTATACATACGATATCTTTAATCATTTCTAAGTTACAAAACGGGATTAAAATAATTTTATTAATTGGACAATTTTGCTGTTATACGATAATAAACTAAATTTAAAAAATTATAATATAATTTTATAATATAATGTGAATATTATTATATATAATATGGAAAAACTCATTAAAATTCAAAAAAGAATCTCAACAAAATTGGACAAAACTACTTTTTATAAAACTTAACAATATTTTTTGTCATTTAAAATAAAAATGAAATTTAAATTTAAATCAATTAAAAGGATTTTTGTTATAAAAAAAAACGAAACCATAGAAAATAATGAAACATCTGATTAAATTTTTCTATATTTACAAATCTTGGGAAAAACTCGTTATAAATGATTTTCAAAGATTTTCAAAACTTTTGCATTTTGAAAAATTTTTGATAATTTATAAATTCAAAATTTTTTCCTAAAAAATCAAATATCGTGAAATTCGAAAAAATTCTCATATAGAAAATATTTTAAAAAATTTTGAAATATAATATTTTTTATTAAATAAAATATATATATATATAAAAATATATAAAATATAAAATATATATATATATTAATAAATTAAATTTCTTTATTTATCATTTTTTAATAGTTTGAAGAAAAATTTGTTTTTTATATATTTTATATAAATTTAAATAAATTTTCATAGTTAAATAATAAATTGACAATGGATTTTCTTTTAAATATATATATATATTTAATAATATAAACTTGATTTTTAAATATTATATTTTAAAAAAAACAAAAAAAAATAAATCAATAAATTTAAAATTTAATATTATTAAGATAGGTTTTTTAAAAATTTAAATTTAAATTAAAAAAAAATTTTCTGAAACAACCTATAAAGACTTTTTTCCATCATAAAAGTGGTTTTTTTTAGAAGAATTTGTTCTCTCAATCAATCAAACTAACCCATTTTATATATATTTAATACGGAAAATATCAAATGGTTTGCTAAAAAATATTTAAAAATGAAGTGAATATTTTTTCTCTAATTGAAAATAAATAAATATAAAATATAAAACAAATAATGAAAATTTTAAAAAACATTTATTTTTAATTTTTTTTTTTTTTTTTTTTAGGACATAATTATGGATTTCAAATATAAAATATGTTAATTAAGATTTTTTTTTTTTTTTTTTTTTTTTTTTTTTTTTTTTTTTTTTTCGTCCATTTTGTTTTTTGAAAATATCTTCAATTTTAGGAGAAAATTTAAAAATATTTAATATCATTAATATAAAATTTTTTCTATTGATTTATATTTCCAACATTGTTGTTTTCATATATAGTAATTGTAAATGATTTAAAAATTTTTTTTGTGTGATTTTTTTTTTTTTTTTTATTTTTTTTTTTTTTTATTAATTATGGTTTCCAAATTTAAAATAACATGTAAATACTATTTCTAAGTTGAAAAAAATAATTTTAGATATTTTCATTTAATTTATTAAATGATCCGTTGCTTTAAAAATTGAAATTTTTGTTCAATATTTGAAATGATGTATAAAAAAATGTAATATTTTTTTTTTTTAAAAAATTGGTTTTGAAAATTTTTTAAATACAAAATTTCAATAAAACATTTTTTTATAAATAAAAAGGAAACATGGAGTATTATTCAGTAAAAAAAAATTTTTATTTCATTTTATATGAGGAAATAAAAATTTCAGATTTTTGAAATTTTTTAATTATTTATATTAGGTTGATGTAAAAGTTTATATTATTGCAATGGTAAATTTTTTTTTATAAAATTTTCGACAAAAAAAAACAGAAGATTTATTTTGCAATATTTTTTTCCGGGCTTTTAAATAAAAAATATTGAAAAAAATGTTAACAATATAAAAATTAAAAGAAAATATTCTATATCAAATTTTACGTTTTTAAAATTTTTCAACGATTTTTTAACCATTCATAGCAATCATTATTCATTTTCGAAAAGAATGTTGTTCGTTATTAATCTAAGACTATTACGAATTTTAAAGGTCAAATTGATAATTTTCTGTAAGTGTTTAATTCAAAAAATTTTCCGGACAAAATGATTTATTCATTTAAATTCCATAGGAAGTATATTCACATTTCATCAAATGTTTTTTAAAAATATTCCTATGAGAAAATTTACGAAAATTATTAGCTAGTTGAGAACTTTCTTATATTAGACATTAATTCAAAATTTAATTCTTCACAAAACCGCAAGGAAAAAGTTGGTTCTCTGTCAGGCTTTTTTCTTATCTGAGTCCATCCTTCAAATCTACAAATCAACCATTCGTCCTTGCATTGAATACTGTTGCCATATATGGTCTGGTGCCCCCGCTGTTCATCTCGAGGTCCCCCGACAAAATCCAGAGACGGATATGCAATGTGATAGGTCCTGATCTGGCATCTCGTCTACAGTCACTTTCTCACAGACATGATGTGGCTTCCTTCTGCCTTTTCTACAAGTATTTTCATGGCAACTGCTCTGGTGAGCTACATTCACTGGTACCCCAAACGGCATGAATTTAAGCGTGCTACTTGGCATCTCGGTCCCACCCTTTCACTGTCGAAACAGTTAAATGTAACCTCCTCTTTTACTCCATCAGCTTCTTCTCGACAGTGGAATTCCCTTCAAATTATTTGCTTCCCTGATAGCTATAATCTTCAAATATTCAAATGTAATGTCAATCGACATCTTCTGATGCCTTGATCCTGATCCCCGTCCTTCTCTATATCCTTTTCAAACACCCCTCTTTACTCTTGCTCTTCATTCTCTGTAACCCCTTTCGTGCTAGTGGCACTCCCTGTCTTTGGTTGGGGTGAAATGCTTAAAAAAAAAATATATATATATATATATATATATATATATATATATATATATATATATATATATATATATATATATATATAATATATATATATATATTCATATCATCAAATTCAATTATCAAAAATTATTCCTATTTTTCTATAACCTCTGACGCATGTTAGCTAGATGTTTTAATTCTTTATATTAGGTTGATGCAAATGTTTACATTTTTTAAGCATTCCACCCCAAGCGAGGCGGGATGCCACTAGCACACAAGGGGTAACAGAAAGTTAGAGCGAGAGTAAAATGGGAATGATAGGGGAAAGGATGAAGAGGAGGGCGTGGAATTAGATCAAGGCATCTGGAGATGTCGATTGACATTACATTTGAATAGTTAGAGATTATAGCTATCAGGGAAGCAGGTAATAGGAAGGGAATTCCACAGACGGGAAGTACAAAACATGGAGATAATTGGCGTAGAAGAGACGGCTACATTTAACTGTTTCGACAGTGAAAGGGTGAGAGCGAGATGCCAGCCTAGTAGAACGCTTAAATTCATGACGTCTGGGAACCAGCGAAAGCAGCTCATCGGAGCAGTTACCGTGAAAGTATTTGTAGAAAAGACAGACGGAGGCGACGGCACGTCTGTAGACGAGATGCCAGATCAGGACCAACCACATTGTTTATCCGTCTCTGAATCTTGTCGATGACCTTAAGCCATATATGGCAGCAATATCATTTTTTTGACAATTTTTTTCATAGAAATTCATGACATCATTATTCCGCAATCAAATCTTTCCTTGCTTTTTAATCAGAACATGTGACGACGAAACTTCGGAGAAAATGGAAATAAAAAGGAAACTGATACTTAAAATCAGGAAGAGACAGTTAAGGTTTCTGGTACACATAATGAGGAAAGAAGGCTTGGAAAATCTGATGCTCACGGGACAGATTGAAGGCAAGAGGGACAAAGGAATACGACGCATAACATACTTAGTGAGCTTGAGTAAATGAATGGCGGAACAGAGCTTAGGAGAAATAGCAGAAAGACAGAGTTTAAGAGCTAAAAGAAATAGGAAGTTGTGGAGAGCCATGATCGCCTAGGCCCTGAAAGGAAACGGCTCATAAAGGAGAAGAATGCTGTATTTTAGTTAGATTTTGTATTCCTTCATTACTGCAAAAGCCTCAGATATTTCTTGACAAAATCTTTATGCCTGAATCATTAATCAATCAATTCGTACCATTCTATGACTTTACAAGAACCTTCAAGTAAATATTTTATTTAAGAGGTTAATGCAAAATTTTCCAGCAATTTCTAGCGAAATCTCTTTTCAAATAAATTCATGGCATTGTGAATCATACTTCAAATTAGTTTCTGTGACATTATTTGATTTTATCCAACGCTTCAGATGAATTCCAGTCTAAATGAATTCTTCCAGTTTTGATTTTGTATACTTTACCAGGACGCATGGTGGAGTAATGGATAGCGGCTCGAACTGAGGAATTGAATTCCAATCGAATCCATTACATTCACTTACGTGCTAATACCCTTGGGAAAGGTATAAAACCTGTTTCTCTTCCCCAGCTATGGGTAAATAGCAGGACAGACCGGGTTCTATAGCTGTTCTACCACAGAAAGAAATGGCAACCTACTGTGAGAAAAAATCTGCCTCGTCAGTTATGTATCGAAAGATACATGATCACTTAAGTGTGTATCACGCATGCCACATAACTGATACTTTACCATATCTTAGAATTGCTTGAAGCGCTGACCAGGCAAGGAATTAACTCAGTGATTGTCTGAAGGTGATGGGCTTGCAGAAGAATTTCGTAAAAAAATCCTTTTGGCGCGCCATTTTAGGAGTTGATAAGTTCACCTATTGTCCCGTTCACACTCCTTCCCGTCTTTCGAACAGGATTAGATGTTCATCCTTGTTTCTTGTTTAGGATTGTGTTTCCGCTTCCGTCTAAAAACTGCTTCAGCTCTATACTCCTACCGTCTCCGCCTAAACTCGGAAATTTATTTAATATTTTTTTCCTCAATCAAAGTAGACAGGTTCGCCTATCATCCGGTTCACACTTCTCCCCGGTCTTTTGAACAGGAGTAGAGGTTTATCCCCTGTTTCCTGTTTATGACTGAGTTTCCGGCCCCTTTGCATAAAATATCATTTTTTCGCCCCCAGTAACCCTTTTCGTCTTAGTGGCATTATCGCCTTGATTGGTGTGAATTGACTTTAAAAAAAAAAAAAAAAGACTTTATCATATTTTTTTTCTTTTTTTTTTTGATTACGGAATACCATGAATCAATATATATAATAAATAAACAAAAACTTTTTTTAAATTGCTTGAAACATTTCCATAACGCAAATGATTCTTCTCAGGTAGATCATTAATAATGTCCAGTGTTTGTATTTAACTTTAGTACACTTTTGGCGCCATCCTAGACTAAATCGCCGTCAGTGGTTCTGGTATGAAGACACCTTATCTATATGGTACCTAACTATGTGATTGACGTGTCTACGATCGTAATTATTATGCTGGCGTCAGACAGCAGATCGCATACAAAGCATGACTTGCGACAAGATATTTTCGTCCGACGGAACAATGGCGGTGCTGTGGTATATTCTTTATTGTTTGACACTATTTTGAACAACAATAGTCTCAGGTTTACTGAGAAGTCTCGTGAAGTGATTTCGCGAGATGCCGGATAATCGCCGGAAGTGCGACCAGGTCGATTCAGACACATCAGCTGCGAACTGTTACATTCGGCCGGAAGCTCGTTTTTATTCAGAACCATTAAGAATGAAAGCTGGAAGAATTGGCGGGAAAAAGCTCAATGGAGGGAAAAAGAGAAGGCACAATAAAAAAAATGTCAATCGCTTTATTTTCTTTTTTTAAATGGAGTTCTTTTTTACTAATAGGCAAATTATAAGAAGACGCTACACTGTCTTTCATTTCACCCAATCAATTAACCACAATCAGTTATGTGAAAATTGTAAAAACACGCTTAGGTGATCATGTATCTTTCGATACATGACTGTCGAGGTAGATTTTTTCCCGCAGTCGTTTGCCATTTCTTTCTGCGGTAGACCAGTTGCCAACCCTGCTATTTACCCATAGCTGGGCGGGGGGAGAAGAAAAGGATTCTTACCTTTCCAAGGGTATTAGCATGTAAGTGATTGTAATTGATTCGACTGGAATTCGAACTCGGCTCTCCGATTCCTCAATCCGAGACGCAATTCATTACTCCACTGCGACACACTCTTAGTGAACAATTTAATCTCAATTTCTCTTATCTCTCCTTTCTTTCTTTCTTTCTTTCTTTCTTTCTTTCTTTCTTTCTTTCTTTCCACTCCTATTCCTCTGCCTTTAGTTTTCTTTCTTTCTTTCTTTTCATACATATTCCTCTGCCTCTAGTTTTCTTTCTCGATACCTTTTCTTTCTTTCTTTCTTTCTTTCTTTCTTTCTTTCTTTCTTTCTTTTCATACATATTCCTCTGCCTCTAGTTTTCTTTCTTTCTTTCTTTCTTCTTAATATCTATTCTTTTGTTTACCACACCTTCCTTATCTGATTTCTTTTCTTTCTCAAAATATTCTCTTGTTACATATTTTCTGTTTCTTTCTCCTATATATATATATATATATATATATATATATATATAGAGAGAGAGAGAGGGGGAGAGAGAAACAGAAAATATGTAACAAGAGAATATGGGTGAGAAAGAAAAAGAAATCAGATAAGGAAGGTGAGGTAAACAAAAGAATAGATATTAAGAAGAAAGAAAGAAAGAAAGAAAGAAAGAAAGAAAGAAAGAAAGGAGAGATAAGAGAAATTGAGATTAAATTGTTCACTAAGAGTGTGTCACGGAGGAGTGAGGGATAGCGGCTCGGATTGAGGAATCGGAGAGCCGAGTTCGAATTCCAGTTGAATCCATTGCAATCACTTACGTGCTAATCCTTTTTTTTTAGAAAGGTAGAATTTTTTTATATATATATATATATATATATATATATAAAGTCAACACCCAGCTATGACAGTCTTTTTCATGATTAAACGCAATCGTCAGGCCGATATTTAACAGTCACCACCTGCCACGAGGAATGTATGTGGCACAAGGCCGAATTTAACGTGGGTTTCTCCGAGCCCTTATGCTCGGCCAAAAAATATTCCCTTAGAACCCGCATAAGCGGGTTCGGGATCTGTCTCCGGCAAAGCTTCGTCCGGGTTCCTCTCTGCCAAAGCAGAGAGTTCGACAGAAGTCGCACACAGTCAGAGACTGCGTGTCGACTGCCTCAACGCAATAGTCAGGTCATGTGCGTTGTGCTTTGGCTCGACTATTTATATATACTGGTCACTGCTGCATTATGGGTAGGTCTATTGTATTATTCTATACGTTTATTTGGTTGAGCAGTATCGCCCGTATCTCTCTCTTTCTTTATATTTTATTTACTTTCTTTTTCTTCAGTTTCTCATTCCTCTTATCTTTTTCATTCATTTGCATTTCTGCCTTCCTTTTTCTATTTTCTTTCTTTGAACTTTTCTTTCCTTTTCTCCCTTCTTTCATTTTTCTTTCATTTTCATTTACTCTCTCTCTCTCTCTCTCTCTCTCTCTCTCTCTCTCTCTCTCTCTCTTGTTTATTTTCTTTCTTCGGCTTGCTATTTCCTTTTCTCTCTTTTCTTTTTTTTCTTTTTCGTTCCTGTTCACATTTTCATTCATTTGTAACTCTCTCTTCCTCCCCCTCTCTCTTTTGTTTCTATTCTTTCTTTAGCCGTCACTTTCTTTTTCACTCTCTCCTCTTTTTTCATTTATTATTCATTTTTATTCATTTGTATCTCTTTCCATCTCCCTCTCTTACTTCCTCTCCTTCTCACTCCAAGTGTCTTTTCTTTCTTTGACCCTCGTTTTCCTTTTCTTTTTCTCTTTCTTTTTTTTCTTTCTCAATTCTCTCCTCTTTTTCTTTTATTTTTATTACTTTTATACTTCGAAATTCCAAGACACATACCGAGTACGACAACATACACATGAAGAAGGCCGGTGAATACAACGGCTGGAGCGTTTTGAGTAATACAATACGTTTGTTTGTTTGTTTAGCAGCATATCAACACCTTATGGGTCCTTTAATGCCGAAATTTAATTTTCTTGGGACTATTATTAATTTCTTTTACTAAAAAGCTGGTAATTTCTTACTATGAAAATGTATTGCTGTTATTCTTAATATAAAATGTGTTATATTTTCATAGTGTCTTGACCCTAGTTTCGGGACATTATTTACATTATTCAGACAATTGTCCTCATCTTTGTCGCCATATTTATTACAACGTTTCGGCTGTTGTACGCTCCAGCCTTCTTCAGGTAGTTGGAATGTCGAACGGAACCCTTTATTTTGCTCGCTGGGGTAGACTGTTCTAGTTCCACGTGCCATGTTTAATGGATGTCAGTTGTCTTTTGTTAATTCCCTTCTCCAAGTTCTCCACTGCTTTAACCAGGTATTGAACTCACACTCTTTGGGTCCTGTCACTGGATCTAACTAACACCTTTATCCACTGTGCGATGTGTCCTGGCACGTGGAACTAGAACAGTCTACCCCAGTGAGTGAAATAAAGGGTTCAGTTCGACATTACAACTAGCTGAAATAGGCCGGAGCGAACAACGGCCGAAACGTTGTAATAAATATGTTGATAAAAATGAGGACAATAGTTCGAATAATGTAAATAATACCTCATCTCAGAAATATAGACAGATACCTAGTTTGGGGCGTTAACTATTTTATTATAAAAACAAATATATATATATATATATATATATATATATATATATATATATATATATATATATATATATATAGAGAGATTTATTGAGAGAGAGAGAGAGAGAGAGAGACTGATTCACTCCCTCTTTGTCACCGAGGCCCGTTGGAACAGTTGTTATGACGTTTGCCTGATAACGTAACTGTCCGGGTTTCAATTCTCACTCATTCAGATGCGCACTGCTGATGAATCCCAAATATAGAACGAAATGGCCGTCCAGTGCTTTCTGCATTCTGTTGGTGTTTCTTATAGACTCGATGAATTACTTAATCATAATTATTTTAAATCCTTCTAAATTCTATCACTTGTATATCCTTGCTTGAACCGGCTTCTAATGCTCTGGACGGAGCGGCTTGGGGGTAGTAGTCGTGGCTCGTGGGGGCACAGTCCTATGGGTAAAAGAGATATTCGGATGAGTTCCACCACGGAATATGTGATCCAGTGACGCTATATCGAGTCTGATTCGCTATCCCTTCGTTACCGAGCCCCGGTGGATTAGTTCGTATGACATTGGCCTGATAACGTAACTGTCCGGGTTTCAATTCTCGGTAGTGGATGCGCACTGCTGATGGATCCCAAATATAGGACGAAACGGCCGTCCGGTGCTTTCTGCATTCTGTTGAGGTTTCTTCTAGACTTCGATTAAGTTTTTTTATATTTATATATATATATATATATGTGTGTGTGTGTGTGTGTGTTATTAGTGCATAAATGAGCCATGCATCAGTTGCACACAAAATCAATAATGTGAATTCACCGTCTAAAAAATTCCATCATAAACCTATATTTGTCAAATATCAAAACCTGAATGAAAAAAAGAAAAGAAATTATTTTATTAAACATAATATCTGTGAAAAATGAATCAGTCTACTTCTATTTCTCTTATTTTTCTTGTTGTTTCGAGTACATGGAGCTCGTCATCCCGAGAAGGCAGTTAGTCTAGGGGAAGGAAAAACCTGATTTAAAACCTTTCCTGTATTGCGCCTATATCCAAACACGGCAAAAGCTATGGAAATAAATCCTGAGTGGAACCCAGAATGTGTTTAGCTGTCACCATTGACAAACTTCCGGCAAGGCCTGCAGTCAAACCGGCCCCCAAATGTAATGTTCTGTATTCCTTTGGATCTTGTCCGATCGACCGGTGAGACGAGGGCTATGTGGTCTGGGTAGCGCACAATTACCATATACTATCCTGCGTCCTGGAGAGGTCACTTCAGGCCAAAGGACAGAATCTTGACCAAACAGAGCGCTGCCTTTATCTTGCTAGATAAATGGATGCCTACTTTTTTTTTTTTTTTTTTGGCAAAAGCTAGGACTGGTTGAACCAAGGACTGTAGCTCGTCAGAAAACTTGCCACTGGAAAAAGCAATAGGGTAACGAGAGGCTTGTGACTTTAGGGTGTTGGCTATTTCTATAATGGCTACGGTTTCTATAAAAAAAAATTTTCCATGAAATAATGATGGTGAAAAGATAAAGAGAAAAAATAACAGAGACCGAATGATTTGCAATGTGAGATAACACTTACCATCTGTTGTGCCTGTCTTTAAAATCGCTGGTAACCCTGCTGACCCTTCTAACTACCGTCCTATCAGTCTCCTACCACTTTTCGGTAAAGTCTTCGAGGCTTTAATCAACGCCGAAGTAGTTAAGCACCATACTTCACATAATCTGCACTCCGACAAGCAATATGGTTTCCGCTTTGCCCGTTCTACCACTGACGTGCTCACGGCCATAACTGAATTTGTTTACCAAGCACTCAACAATAATGGAGAAGCTCAAGCCATGGCTCTAGACATCTCTAAAACGCTTGATAGTGTTTGGCATTCCGGCCTTCTTCGTAAGCTTCAAGGATACGGTATTACAGGACGATTATTTGACTTAATACAATCATTCCTCTCAAATCGGGAAATGAAAGAAATATTATTAACTTTAAGCGAAATAATCAAAATATATGAAAAAAAGACGTCAGTTTAAACTGATGCCAGGAGGATTTAGGTTTATTATATTGGCCACTTTTATAATTATTAAAGTTTCTACAAGAATATTTTACATGAAATAATGGTGGTGAAAAGGTAAAGGCACAAAATAACAGAGACCGATTGATTTGCAATGCGAGATAACATTTATTTAATAAATAACAAAAGGAACGTTTAAGAGTTTCTTTACCTAGGAGTAAATTGAATACACAATAAATATTGTTAATGAATGTATTTGAATATGACTTACCTGTGCTTGTGTGTGAAGTGTCCACAATCCTTTTTGATTCAGTATGAAAAGTTGATGGCACACACTTCGAAAGGAGGAAAAATAGGAAAAGAGAGTTACTTAATGCTTCGCTAGTTTTTTTATACCCTCCAGGCTGCTACTGATACTGTGTTTATTAAGACACTACACGACTTTCAAGGTGTTTAAGGTGGGAAATAATAAATCACCCAAAAAGTCGCGTAGATGCCTTTGAACTCTATCAAATCAGGCAAGTGAGGAGTGGACAGCTTTAGATATGGCAGCAATACTCCATTTTTGGTCAGATCTAGCTCTTGTAAATACAGAGTATAGGAGGGCGAGTCAGGTACTTCCTGGGTCGGTACAATAAACCGACCATTTCCTCAGTATCTTTAGCAAAAGATCGAATGTATGAATTTCACTTGAAGTCTTGCAAGAGCTTAGGTTCCAACAGACATTCAAGACAAACAGCCTCCTTAAGAGAAGATCCATCCATCATGATAGGTGAAGGTTCTGGACCTACTCGCCTCTATTATGAAATATATGGGTTTTTTTTTTTAATCAATTCAAAGTTGTCCTTAAGTCTAATTTTACTGAATATCGGCTTTTAGAAAAAAATAATGCTTACTGTTGTTTTCAGGCCCTTGGGGTGAAAATGAAATGAGAAGGGACCCAGGGGTACAATTTGATTGTATAACTTTTACAATCAAGTTTCTTAACGTGTCCCACTTGATAATTTTACGTTATCTTAAAAATTCAAATTTTTTCGAATTTTTTTTTTTTTTTTTTTTTTTTTTTTCGTAGATAGATAGATAGATAGATAGATAGATAGATAGATAGATAAACGCAGATTTAGATAGATAGATAGATAGATAGATAGATAGATAAACGCAGATTTAGATAGTTAGATAGATAGATAGATAGATAGATAGATAGATAGATAGATATGCGTGTATACAGGTTGGGTTTCTATATATAAATACTGCATTTTCTGTTTTGTTTCATTTTTTTTTTTTTAAATACAAACATTACTCACTAATAAATGTAACGATTCCTACACCCTTCTTTATTTTCGGAAGAAGCTTTCGAAAAATCTTACCACTTCAGACGCTGCCACATCGTCTTGATTTTTATCTCATTGCCCTTGACATTTGCCATGTTGAGATTCAGGGATGAAAAAAAAAAGCCCGAATATGTAACTGTTGAAATCAAGAAGCAAGCCAGACGAAACTACAGTATTGAATATGGCGGATCGTGCAAATCAGCATAAAACACATTCTTATGGCTGGATTCGAACCTGTAATCAAAAGTTGGTAATCTCTAGTCTAAATCTTCTTCTTTCATGAGCTATATCTTTTCATGATGTCGACGATCATAGACCTCCACAACATCCTATCCTTTACAGATCCAAGCAATGTTTTGTTTTCTATTTATTGCCCCTCTCAATCCCTGGTCATTCATTTCCACAATTTTGTTATGTATGTTAGTCAGTGTTTCCTTCTGCCACTTTTTTGCCTTTAATATGCCATGTGGGTGTCAAATTCTCCAAACCATCTTTCCGCGGAAATTTCAGCCGCCTGTTTTTGATTCATTGTGACGGTGTGATTCTCAATGTGGCCAGTAGCGCTCTCGTGGGACGCTCTGAAGTCTGTCGGTTACCCTGCATGGTTTCGCCAAACAACGCCTATTAGGCGGCTCTATTTATGTCTATAAAAAGGCAAACATTTCCTTATCTTTTTCTTCTTGCACCAAGCTGTCGTAGATGAGAACGCACACCAGATGCGTTCGTTTCCTTGGTCTACTGATTTTTTGTTATACTACCTATTCTATGGTAAATAGGCTCTCCCACAGATAATAAGTAGTAGTAGTAGCAGTTGCCATTGAGCTCAGAAGCTGAGTAAGTCAGTCGATGTTGGACATTAACGATAACTATATTGCTGCGTCATTAACTATTTATTTCAAGTTCCTAACGTTTTGTACATCGAACTTTTTAGGATCGACTGAGTGAGGTACAAGCCTCCACTGTGAAAAACTACTCTACAACACTTTTGAACTCACTCTCTCTCTCTCTCTCTCTCACACACACACAGACACACACACATACATACCCACATAGGCACACGCATGCACATACACACGTGTGTTGCACACGATTATTTCACACATTCACACAACCAAGCACGTTCTTACATTCTAGTTTTTATATATTGTAGAATCCCTGAAAACTGGACTAAGAAGGCCTTCCGGATATGAGGAATTGGTTACAAAGTCCGGATATGAGAGGTTATATTTAGATTAAAATAAAAGAACTGAAATCAGGTTTAACATTTATTTTCAATGTTTTATAGTAAACAAAATAACCTAATGGTGAGTGAAGTATAACGCAAGTGATTTTTCAAAAAAAGAAAGAAATTATGTAATGTTAATGAAAATTCATTAAATTAAGTATGCCACGTATGCAAAACAAATAATGTAACGAGGATTTTTTTAATCGCTGTTGCATGATGATTCTTTTTCTTCTAATGTCATTCTCAACTTTTTCCGCATTTCGTTTTGCTTGTGTTCTTGATTTTTTTTTTTTTTTAACGAAAGACACTTTTTTTTAACTCTGATTGTGTTATTGCAATCGCCATAGCTGAATGCTGGCTTTCTTTCCATAAAACTGATGACCTTTGCATTAGCCTTTTCAATTTCAGTCCAGGTTTCATCACAATCGTGTTTTTTGTTTTTTTTATTTCCTTGTCCATTGTAACAGTGCGAACGCTGGAGAATATTTTCTTTTGAAGATTTTATATCATAGAATATTGACTTTTTTATGTTGAACTCAGTCATTAGTTACAATGAACTTTCACCAGCGTTTAGTCTTTTTAAAATTTCCACATTTTGCGATAAATTCAAAGTTGTTCTTTTCCTCTTATTCCCATCATCTTTTGCACCAATACAAGCCATTAGGGTGAAATAAGCATATGCAATTATCCGAAGTAAATATTACTGTACAGAAATTTCAAATTTCATATCACCCAAATGTTCAAATTCCACATTTGTTAGGATGTGGTAGTTGCCATTTGTTTTAAATTCTATGTTTTGTGTTTGTTATTTTTTGTCCGGATAAAATTTTGAGGTTTTAAATTTATTTTCAGGGAAAATGTTCCAGGAGCTGTAAATATTTACTGAAAAATATTCACACATCGCAACAAAAGAGGTGATATCTGTTAAAGTTGACATGTTGCTGTGGAATAAGGGTTAGGAATTGATAAAGTCGAACGCGGGTAAATAACACACGTGTGTACAGAAAGAAATAAAATCATTTATTAATCTTTTAGGGACAGGAGAGCTAAGAAAGGGGAGATAATAGTCAGAGTTATCGGACTTAGTTAAGTGTTATGGTGTTCTCCCTCTTAAGAATCTATGTTAGATTCTTCTGCCTACTGTAAGATTAGTTGGAGAGAAGGCTTCGGGGAACTGTGAATAGATTGAGCGCTAGTTGATTCGATACACTCTCACTAGTCGTGTAATACTCTTCTGGTGTTCTTACTGTTTAATATACGATATATCTGCAAACCTGAATTTTTTATTACTTAACCATTTACTTGATCACAACATTAAGTATTCTCAATAATCTCTATCTTTTTTAAAGGCATTGTGTGTGTGTGTGTGTGTTGTGTGTGTGTGTGTGTGTGTGTAACGAATGCACGGTCGCAATTTTTATATTTATTGCACCAAGTTTTTACATGCACATGCTCAAAGTTAGTGGGAAGTCAAGACTGACTTTGCATTTCTTTCTCCCATCGATAGTGGAAATAATCGATATTTTCATGCTTCTACGGCAGTTTTCATGTAGTTGCGGCCATTTTCTACTGGCCAGAGTCAGAGCCAATTCTATGGCTGCCACGAATAGGCAGGGAGATTCTATTGGCCAGCGTGAAAGCCAACAGCTGACTGACACGAATGTTAACTAGCATGCTAACATACAAAAAAAAATCGATAGCTGCATTCGTCAAAATGGGAAAAATTTTAAATTCTGCATAGCATTTTTTTCCAATTGTCTCATTTACTTTTAAACTCAACGTTGATTCTGATTCCGCAGAACTGGGTTGGGTGTGAAAAAGTATATGTTGTTAACATTCTTTTTTCATTCGGTTTTTCCAGTTACGAGTCCTTTTTTAAAGCTGATCGTTTTGTGTTCATTTTGTTTAGTTATTTTTTCGTGACAGATTTAATGTTTAGTATAGAGCTTAGAAAAAATTCGCAGTGTAAGATAGGCAAGAAGTAAGGCATGTAGCAACATCAGCACGGCAAAGGACACTCCTTTAAAGGCAAGGAAGTGCAAAAATATTTTAAGTCAAGTGATAGCGATTTCTGTATGAGTCGTACAATTTTTGAATCAAGCACGGGCAATGCCGGGTCATGCTGCTAGTATCCCATAACTCTCAATAGAGGACAGTCAGTATTCACGAGATTTATAGGAGTACTTTAGCATCCGCTGGTCAATAAGATGGTTTAACCCCATTAGAAGAAGTCCCAACATTCATCTACTCATTTGCTTATATTTTACCCATCTTTTTAGATGTCTTTTAAATGTTTACATTCAAATGCAATATGTGCAGAAAGCAAAAACCCAAGGAAGTCAATTCGGCTGCTTTTCTAGTTTCAACCGTTAGCCATCGCTTGGCTGTGTCCCGCTACAGCATACTTCCGGTGTTACTTCCGGTTTTCAAAACGGAAACACGTGACATTAGCACTGTTACATTAACTCCTTCTCATTTACTAGTGCAATTTTAAGAGTGAGGGGGCGCCACCTAGCGGCAAAAATTCTGAAATGTGGTGGTGGGTACTGGGAAAGGAAAGATTAGGAATCACAGAGGGAGGACGAAGAGAAGAATAAAAAAAAAAGACTTGGTAGAAGTTGAAGATCTGGTCTCAAATGAAAGACAAATGTTTGGACAATTTTGCTGTTACATCCACACACACACACACACACACACACACACACACACACACATATATATATATATATATATATATATATATATATATATATATATACAGAAAATCCAGTTAATATATTGAAAGTGAATCCTATAAATATAATATAAATTAAAATATTAAAACTGATTCACAGCGAGAGTTTAATGTTTTATTCAAACAGAGCAGATAAATTACAAACAACAGGAATTAGGATAACTCTATAATATAGATGATGATCATTTCACCTTGTAAATTAAAATTAAAATTAAATTTTACAAGGATTTTCAAATTCATCAAATTGACAAGAAAATCAAAATAAAACTAAATAAAAAAAAATTTACCAAATGGAGTTGATGATCCTTGTAATTTTTTTTAAACACACACACACACACACACACACACACACACACACACACACATATATATATATATATATATATATATATATATATATATATATATATATACAGAAAATCCAGTTAATATATATATTAAGTGAATCCTATAAATATAATATAAATTAAAATATTAAAACTGATTCACAGCGAGAGTTTAATGTTTTATTCAAACAGAGCAGATAAATTACAAACAACAGGAATTAGGATAACTCCATAATATAGATGATGATCATTTCACCTTGTAAATTAAAATTAAAATTAAATTACAAGGATTTTCAAATTCATCAAATTGACAAGAAAATCAAAATAAAACTAAATAAAATAAAAATTTACCAAATGGAGTTGATGATCCTTGTAATTTAATTTTAATACACACACACACACACACACACACACACACACATATATATATATATATATATATATATATATATATATATATAATATATATTTAAATTTGTTATTCAAGGCAGTCAATCTTCTTTAATGCGCATTTCATCCTTGAAAATGACTAAAAGAATAACATGTATAATTAAAAGAAAAAAATACAGAGAAAAGATTTTTTATACATAAAGAAAAAAAGAAATGATAGAAAAAGAAATAAAGAATGTGGACGGTAAAACATGTCTAAATTAAGAAAGAAAGAAAGAAAGAAAGAAAGACAGAAAGAAAGAAAGAAAGAAAGAAAGAAAGAAAGAAAGAAAAACAGAATAATTAAAATGCAAGAAAACCGTTTAAAATTTTAAAAAGGGTCTACAAAAAATAAGGTATGTAAAGAAAAGGAATGTTTAATGTGAAAGGAAGAAAAAGAAAGAAAGAAAAGAAAGAAAGAAAAGAAAGAATTTATTTGAAAACTGAAAAAAAAAAAAAAGAAAAGAATTTGTTGAAAATGCAAGAAATATTTAAAATGAAAAAACTGTTAAAAAAACAAATAAAATAAAAAAAAAAGAAAAAAAGTTATGTTATTTTAAATTAAACATTTTTATTTTTTCATTTTTAAACAAAACAAAATTCATTTTTAAAAGATAGGTTTTGTTTTTTTTCTTTTTTTTTTTTTTTTCTTTGTTAAAAATTTTTTTTTTTCTTTTTCTTTCTTTTTCTTTTTTTTCTTTTTTATTTTCTTTGAAAACTTTTTCTTTCTTTTTTTTCTTTTTTTTTCTTTTTTTTCTTTTTTTTTGTTTTTCTTTGTATTTTTTTCTTTTCTTTTTTTTTTTTTTTTTCTTTTTTTTTCTTTCTTTTTTCTTTTCTTTTATTTTTTTTTTTAAACATTCATTTTTTTGTTTATTTTTATTTTTTTTGTAAACACGTTTTACATTTTAAACCGTTTTACAAGTAAAAGAAAGAAAGAATATTTAAAATGCAAGAAAACTGTTTAAAATGTAAAAACGTGTCTACAAAAAAATGTAAAGAAACTGAATGTTTAAAATAAAGGAAAGAAAGAAAGAGAAAGAAAGAAAAAAAGAGAAAGATTGAAAAAGAAAGAAAAATAGAAAGAAAGTAAAAGAAAGAAAGGAAAAGTTTGGCGGTTAAGAAAAATATTTAAAATGGAAGAAAAACGTCTAATCTTTATAAAAAAATGTTGAAAAAAAGAAGGTATTAAGAAAGTTTTATTTAAAAAAATTTAAAAAAAAAAAAGAAAAAGGAAGAAAAAAAGAAGAGAAAAAAAAACAAAAGAAAGAAAAATTTTTTCCCAAAGAACAAAAAAAAAAAATTAATCCAAAAAGTAAAAAAAACAAACTTAAAACAAAGAACAAGGAAAGAAAGAATGGATGAAAAATGTTCAGAGATGAAAAAACCATATTTAAAATGAATGAACGAAGGAAATGAATGATTTTAAAATGCATATATATATATATATATATATATATAAATAGAATATATATAAATACAAAAGGAGGGAAATTTTCTAAAATAAAAAGAACAAAAAGGTAAAAAAGAAAGATAATGGAATTATAATCGAATTTCTGACTAGTAAATTTGGGTCGTTATTTCATTAACCAAAGCACACCCAAACATACAGTTTATTTTTATTCCCAAGAGAAGTCAGCCGTACATTTAATGAACAGACTTGAGGTTACTTTTTTAAGGGATCGGATAAAACAGATGGAACTTGGGATACGGCCCTAAGCCTAAAGAACATTATAAAAAGTTAAAAATAACAATACTTAACACAACGAACAAGATTTAAAAGAAAGAAAGAAAGAAAGAAAGAAAGAAAGAAAGAAAGAAAGGAAGGAAGGAAGGAAGGAGAGAAAGAAAGAATGGAAAAAAAGAGAAAGGAAAAGTATAGCAATAAAAAACATATTTAAAATGCAAGACAAACGTCTAAAATAAACGTCTAAAATAAAAAAAAACATGTCGACAGAAAAATAAGGTATTTAAAGAAAAGGAACATTTAATGTAAAAGAAAGAAAGAAAAGAAAGAAAGAAAGAAAGAAAGAAAGAAAGAAAGAAGGAATGGAAAGTTTATCGGTAAAGAAAAATATTTATAATGCAAGAAAACCGCCTGAAATGTAAAAACGTGTCTACAGAAAACTAAGGTATGTAAAGAAAAGGAACGTCAATGGGAAAGAGAAAGAAAGAAAGAAAGAAAGAAAATAAGAAAGAAAGACAGAAAGAAAGAATGAAAAAGGACTAAACTTAAAAGATATAACAAGAATGAAAAAGAATGTTGAAATTGAAAGAAAAACGAAAAAAGAAACAATATTTAAAAAAAATTTGAAGTAAAAAGAAATTCAAAGTATAAAATAAATTATTTACATTGTTCGGAAAATGTCGTTTCAACATTATTGTCATATTTCAGAACGTTTCGGTCAAATAAAGCAGAGTACCCTCATCAATTGATGAACTTTGGAATTTCTGAAGAAAACCTTTTATCAAGAAGCAATTTGGGGCAATAAATATCCCAGCCCTATCTGGACATCACATTTCCTAGTGAAATCTTTCGTAAATCAAAGTTTTATTCACCTCTGCTCAAATTTTTTATTGAATGAAAAAATGGATCATTCAACCATATTTTGCCAAACCATTGATAATTTGTTATAAGATAAAAAGACTAAAGGCAGAGGAATGAATATGGATTGAAAGAAAGAAAGAAAGAAAGAAAAGAAAAAGAAAGAATAAAAATAGAAAGAAAGAAAAAAAATCTGGATAAAAAAGAAAAAAAATAGATCCAGAGGAAAAGAATGATTAGAAAAAAAAAAGATTTGGAAAGAAGAAGAAAAGAAAGAAAAGAAAAAAGAAAGAAAGAAAGAAAAGAAAGAAAAAAGGAGCCAAAGGAAATAGAATTAAAAAGAAAAAAAGAAAGAAAGAAAAAAAGTAAAGAAAGGAAATGAAAGAAAGAAAAGATAGAAGAAAGAAAGAAAAATAAATTGTGGAAAAGAAAATTGTATTAGAAAGAAAAAATAAAATAAAGAAAGGAAGAAAGAAAAAGTTGAAAAAAGAAAAAAAAGAAAAAAGAATTTTTTTTAAAATAAATTAAAAAGAAATTTTAGAAAAAAGAAAGAAAAAAGTAAAAAAAAAAAAAAGGGTTCAAAAAAATTACAAAGAAAAAATAGGAAATAAAATAAAAATAAGACAAAGTTAAAAGAAAGAATAAAAAAAAAGAAAGAAATTTTAAAAGAAAAAAAAAACTAAAGGCAGAGGAATAGGGACAAAAAAAAAAGCTTTTAAAGAAATTTCAAAAGAGAAAGAAAGAAAGAAAGATAAAAGAAAGAAAGAAAATGTTTTAAAACCTGAACTTTAATAAAAAGAAAATAATTTTCAGAGGAATAGGGTTGAAAGAATAAAAGAGAAGAAATAAAAGAAGAAAAAAGAAAAAAGAAAGAAAAGAAAAAAGAAAGAAAGAATTGAAAAAAAAAATTTAATCGAAAAAAAAAAACTGATTTCCGACCAGAGGAATGAGAGAAAGAAATTCAAAAAAAAAAAAAAAAGAAATAAAGAATCCATGTTTCAAGAAATTTGTTCCTTAAAGAAAGAAAAAGAAAATTTGTTATCGAGAAAGAAAAAAAAATTATTTTAGGAGAAAATAAAAAAAAAAAAGAAATGAATTAAAAAGAAAAGATTTGAAATTAAGAAAAAAAAATTTTAAAAAAGGTAAATGTAAAAATGGAAATCAGGAATATAAAACTTAAATCGTTATATCATATTTATATAAAAAAGAAAAAAAATAATGTTAAAAATTTCAAACTAATTACGATACAATGGGTTAATTGTTTGAAAAATAAAATATATGTAACAAACAAATAAAAAAGAAAATATTTTTTTTTTTTAATAAAAATTATTAATTTTTTTATTTTCAATACAATTCAAATTTTTTAGCATAATAATTTTATAGATTTAGATAAAGAAATTATAGATAGATAATAGATAATTAAATATAGAAAAATGTATGTTTTTTTTTGTGTCGTCGTAACAAAAAATTTAAAATTGTTTGAAATCATTCATCAGTTTTAAGAAATATTAAACCATCGTTTTTATATATTTAAATTAACACTCGTGCAATGGCCTTTGGAAAATTCATATGGGTGGAATTTACAGTTTGTACTTTGTTACGTTTCAAATTAGAAAGACTTGGTTGGATTGGAAGGTCGTTGAAATGATGAGGGATTTTAATTTTTCGTAAACGGGATTAACTTCTTTTTAAAGAAGCAAAAAATGAAACTGAGAATATTTAATCTTTTGGAATAAGAAAAAAATTCCTGAAGATGATAGATTTCATTCAATTTACTAAATTTCAACAACAACAGCAATAGAAAGAAAAAAAGAGAAGAAAAAGTAGAATCGAAATAAAGGAGAAAAGGATGATGAAGAGGAGGAAATAATTATAATAAAATAACTTCATATAAATAATTTTGGAGAGGAAAAAGTAAAGACGGAAGATGAAGAAGAAGTTTCTGAAAAGTGAAGGAGAAAAATATATGGAGGTTTTAAATGCGGAAAGCGGGGAAGAAGAAAAAAAGGAAAAGAAAGAAAAAGCAAAAATAAGAAGATATTTTTTTAAGAAGAAGAAGAAGAAGAAGAAGAACATTGGAGACCGAAAAAACATATCTAAATTTATAAAACTTAATAATTCTTCGCATTGTATCCATCAAAACGGACGGGAATGTTTACATATTTTTTTGCACATCATGCGGTTTTTTTTTTTGAGGATCAGAAAAAACACCAAAATTTAAATATACAAACAAACTGACATATATATATATATATAAACAGAATATATATATAATATTTTTATTAAATATATATATATGTTTATATAAATTTTTATAGAATCAACAATGTAATTAATTAAAAATTCTCTCTATCTATGTATATAAATATATATATATATATATATATATATATATATATATATATATATATATATATATATATATATATATATATCTTATATATAGAAATATCTAAAAAAAATAAATAGAACAAAAAATATATTAAATTTAAAAAAATTAAAATATATATACACACACACACACACACATATATATATATATATATATATATATATATATATATATATATATATATATATATATATATATATATATATATATATATATATATATATATATATATTGAAAAAAAAATAAAAATATTAAAAATTAAAATCTTCAGACACACTGGGTTTGATTAATATATTTTTTTTTTTATTATTATTTCATTTAGATTCCTCGACTAGTTTTTGGCCAACATGGCCATCATCAGGAGAAAAAAAATTTTTCTGCTTGCTGGTAGCAGTGAACTACAGAAATGAATGTCTTGATGGAGAAAATGAACTTTTTGTCTGTAGTTTTCATTTGTTTTTTTTTTTTTTTTTTTTTTTTTAACATGAATTTTGGTCATTCCTTGTGTTGGTCAAACAGTCTCTTTTAAGTTGTTATTTTGAGATAAGAGCTGGATGGATTCATGCTGCTCTGAATTCCCTTGGTCATTTTGACAGTTTTATTGGTTCCTGGAAAGGGGATGTGTCTCTGTTATATATGTGTGTGTGTTATTTGGTTCTTAGGGGAGTGAGTGAGTATATATGTGTTTGTGTGTATATTATATGCGTATGTGTGTATGTGTTATCATTTGGCTCCTGAACACCTCATGCATGATGACATGTCTGTGATGTGTGGGCATGAAATGTGGGTGGGTCTTTTGTATATATATATATGGTTATCTATCTATTGGGTAATCTACCTATCTGTCTATATATATATATATATATATATATATATATATATATATATATATATATAAAATTCTATATTATATATATAAATATATATTCTCACTGGATATGTTATATATATATATATATATATATATATATATATATATATATATAACATTTTTTTGAAATTCAATTATTATATATATAATTAATTATGCCATTTTTTATTATATAAAGTTCCTAACGTTTTTTTATACCAATGGGGGAAAAACAAAAAATAGAAAGTATCATATAAAAATCTTTATAATCAGAACAACATTCTCGGATTTAGTTATCGTCTTACACAGGACAATATTATATATATATATATATATATATATATATACATATATTTTTTTACCAAAATTTTATGTTAAAAAATTTAAAAAACAAATTGCAAAAAATACAGTTTAAAAGTTCATTTTCTCCATCAAATATAATTCATTTCTTTAGTTCATTTTTACCATTCAAGCAGAATTTTTTTTTTTCCTGATGATGGCCATACAATACTTTGATTGTCGAGGAATCTAAATTTAAATATAAAAATGGAAGGTTCTAATATAAAAACCCAGTGTGCCTGAAGATTTATATTTTATTATTTTTTTATATTAAATATATATATATATATATATATATATATATATATATATATATATATATTTAGGTTGGATAGATTTTTTGTATTTATGGGTTTCACTTATAAGCGATCGTCAGACAAACTGATTAATGTTTTAAAAATTTGGGTTTATGTAGATTTGTGTATTGGTGTTATTATTTGGAAGTTCATGGGGATTTTCGTCGTTTTGTCATTCATCGTACTAACGCAAACATCGATATATGCAGACACATTATACATACTTGGTCGTCCGTCGGGACTCATACATATATAAACATATGTGGGCAGTTTTGGATATGACATATGTATGTATACAGGTGGTATTATGTCTATACATACGCATTTGTATGTCAAACTCACATCTTCAACCAAATATGTTAGCTCTATCTCTGATATTGAGCTCTTGAATTGATAAGTAATCGCATATAATATATAAATAATTTTTTATATATATTTATTTATATTTATATACATTTTCACACATATATACATATATATCTTGTAAATCTATCTTAACTGTAAGCTCTCTTTTTATATTTATATGGGAGACATTTAAAACAAATCTTTTTAATTTTTCATCTGGTTTAAAAATTTTTTTTTTCTTTATCTATATTTGTAAATTGAGGAAATCTTTGATATCTATTTTTTATTTTTCAAATATATCTTTTTTTATTTATCTCTGGTTTATATTTTTCATAATTTTATCCTATATTCAAAACAATTTTTTAGAAATATTTTATCATTTTTATATGTCAGTATTTTCTTTTAAATGTATCTTATTATAAATGACATGCATTTAAATTTATATATTTAATGTTATGGAAAATTTTTTCAATCGACATTCTTTGAATATTTCCATATATATGCAGATCAGAACTTTTTTATTTCATTTTTTTTATAATATAAATTTGGTTTAAATGTTGAAATTTTTAAAATTTCTAATAAAAATATTTTTCCATATAAAATGAATTATATAATTTATATTTTTTCTTTTTTTCTATAAATTTTCTTTCTTTTTTTATATTTATATTTTACATATATATATTATATTTAATTTATTTAAAATTATTTTATTTAAATTCATTTTTTTTTTTTATTTATTCTTGTCCCCCTTTTTTTATTAATATTCATATATATTATATTATAAATTTATTTTATATTTTTTATATATATTTATATAATATTTTTTATTATAATTTTATATATATATATATTAATATTTATTTTATTTCTATACCAATTAAGTTTTTTTATATTTATTTTTTTAAAAGTTTATATTTTTATATATCTTTTCTATCCTATATTTTCTATTTTTAATTTTCTTCCTTTATTTTTTCTTCATAAATTATTTTTTTATCATTTTTCTGGATAATGAAAATTTTAATTTTCTATTATCTTTTTATTCACTTTATTTCTATTTATATTTTATATTTTTTTTTTTTCTTCTTTTCTGAATTTTTTCTTTTCATATATATATTTTAATTATATAATTTAATTCTAAATTTTAATGTTTTATATATATCAATATATATATATTTTAAATTATATAAATATATATATTTTTATATTGATTCTATATTTTTATAGAAGGTTATATCAATCTAATATAAATATGAAAATATACACAAAATTTTTTGGCATAAACATTTTCATGAAATTTATTATTAAATAGATATATATATATATATCTATTTTTATATACTATTTTTCTCCATTTATATTTTTATTTCCTCTATAAAATTTTTATGTTTAAAGATATCATTTTTGATTTTTTTCCTTTTCTATATTTTGAATATAAATTTTATTTTCATCAATTTAAATTTATAAACTTTTTTCATCTCTCTTTTTCTAAATTTCTTTTCTCATTTTTAAATTTTTAATGAAATTTTAAATACCCTTTAATTTTTGTCTTTTCTTTGTTATTTTATCAAGATTTTATCTTTTATTTTTTTTGCATCAAAAAAAAATTAAATCTTCATTTTAAAAAATTTTTTGCTATCTCTTTTGCAAATTAATAGTTTATATAAATATATATCTATATATTTATAATAATTGGTTTGTTCCAAAAAAATAACTTGAACATCTTTATAAATAATAGATTATTAAGGATTTAAATATAATTTAATATTTTTTTTTATCCTTTCTGTTTATATTTTATATAATTTTTATACATTTAGGTTTTTTTTTTTTTAAATTTTTCTTTAAAAAATATTTTTGATAGTTTATAAAAAAATACTGTATATATTTTAAACTAATTTTTTAATTTATCATCTTTTTCTTTAAAATCTTTTTTGTCAAAAATGAAAATCTTTTTTAATTTTATCTTTAATTTATTTTTTTTCTTTTTTATTCTAAAGAATAAAATTTTCCTCCATTATCCTTTATTTTTTTTTATTATTTTTTTTTTAGGTCTCTTTTCTTTTTATTTTATAATTAATAATTTTTTCTCTGAATTTTTTTCAAAATTTTTTCATTTTTTCTCTTTTAAATGCTTTTTGAAAATAATTTGTACTTAGCCTTTGAAATATCTGATTCCAAAAATTCAAACACCTAACCATATTTTCCAATATAACTAATATTTTAAAATTTTTCTCCTTTTTTGAAATATTATGTTTTTATTTCCTGCTTTCAAATTAGACTCTTTTAAAAATTTTTCAAATGTTTTTCATTTTCCTTCTTTCCTGTTTTTTGTAATTTTTGCTTATTTTATTAAAATTTCCATTTAAAATTTTATAATATTCTAAATAAAATTTTTGAAAAATTTCTTTTTTTTTTCTAAATCTCTTTTTTTTTTAAATGATTTTTTTTTTTTATTGAAAACTTATTTTTTAAATCATTTTATATATAAAAGAAAAATATATTTTAGATTTCTTTTCGTTTTTTTGTTTTTTTTAAATTTATATTTATTTTTCATTTTTATTTTATATTTTTTTTTTTTTGAAATGTCTTTTTCATTTCCTATTTTCTTTTTTAGTTTTTCTTTTAAATTCAATCCCTTTTTTTTTTTCATTTAGGAATTTTTTTGCCTCTCTTTTTTTTTTTCCTCAAATAAATTTTTTGATTGTTTAAAATTTTGCCCTTTTTTCTATTTAAAAATTTTATTTTTTTTTATTTTTTTCCAAGGCGATATACTTAAAATATTTTGAATTTTTTTTTTATAATCTTTTTATTTTTTTCTCTCAATATGAAGAAATCTTTTCTTTTCTGCAACACAATCCTTTCTTTTTTTTTGTGTAACCACAAAAACATTTATTATTTTTTTCTAAAATTTTTGTATTTTTTTAATCCATTTTTCTTTTATAGAATTCAAAAATATCTTTTTTTTTTCTTTCTTTTTTATTTTTTTGAAGAGTTTTTTGATTTCATTTTTCTCATTTTTATTTTTTTGTGGAATGTTGCTAAATCTTTTCTATTTTTCCTTTCTGTTTTTTTCTTTCTTTTTTTTTTTCTCTCAAAAGATCCTCTTTTCTTTTTCTCTCTTTTTCCTTTTCCTTCGGAAAAAAATTTTAATCTTTCCTTTCTGTTTATATTTCTATCTCTCTCTAAATTTCTTTTTAAAAACTCTCTTTCTAATTTTATTTTCAATTCCTTTTCTGTCGCTCCCTTTTAATTTTTCAAAAATTTCCTTTCTGTTTTATTTATTTATTTTTTTTAAATTTCTTTTTCTTTATTTTTTATTTTAAAACACGATTTTAAAAAGATTCAATCTACATTTCTTGTAATTTAATCTCCTCCTTTAATTTATTTTTCCTTCTTTTTATAATTTTTAATGAAATTCCTTTCTTTTAGAAATTTTAAAATAATATTTGAAGATTTTCATTTTTATCCCTTGAATCATTTTTTTTCTCCTCATCTTTTTTCTAATTTTTTTTTTGAAACTTAAATTTAAATAGTTTTTCATTTTCTTTTTCCCTTTGATATTTTTCTTTTAAAAATGATTCTGTTTATTTTCTTTTTGAAAAATTTTCGTATTAAAGGGATTTTTTTAAAATTTCTCTTTTTTTTTTTTTTTTTTATCAAATTTTTTTTTTTTTTTTTTAATTTTCTCTTTTCTTTCTTTTTGCTCCTTTTTTTTTTTCTTTTTTTTTATTTTTTGTTTTTTTTTCCTCCATTTATTTTTAGTTCTCCTTTTTTTTTTATCTTTTTTTTCTTTTTTTCTTCCCTTTTTTCCATTTTAATAAATTTTTTCTTTTCTGTTTATCCGTCATTTCTATTGTTTTTTTTTTATTTATTAAAATCTCTTCTTTTTCTGCCTTTTCCTGCTTTTTTCTCCTTTCATGTCGCTTTTCAGTGCAAAATCTTTCCTTTCTGTTTATATTTCTATCTCTCTTTTTCTATCTCTCTTTTTTGCTTCCTCTCTTTTCTGCATTTTCCTCTTCAATCCTTTTCTGTCAAAATTTTCAATCTAATTTTTTTTTCTCCTCCTTTCTTTTTAGAATCTCTTTTTTTCTTCTCTTTTCTCCTTTTTTCTCTTTTCTTCTTTTTCTTTCTTTTCTTTTTCTTTTTGGACCCTTTTCTTTTATCCTAATTTTCTGCATTTTCTCTTTTTTCTCTTTTAAATTTCTATCTCTTTTTTCTCCTCTTTTCTTTTTTCTTCTCTCCTCTCTTTTCATTTTTTTTTCTCATTTTTTTCTGTTTCTCCTTTTTCCTTTCTATCTAATTAGAATTTTTTTTTTAAATTCTCTTTTTTTTTAAAATCTCTCTTTAAATTTTTCCTCTCTTTTTCCTTTTGTTTTCCCTTTCTATCTTTTTCTATCTTCCTTTCTGTTTATATTTTATATCTCTTTAAAATATCTCTTTTTTTCCTCTCTTTCTTCTAATTTCCTCTCTTTTCTTTTTCTGTCGTTCTTCTCTATCTAATTTTCTATCTCCTCCTTTCTGTTTATATTTCTATCTCTCTTTTTCTATCTCTCTTTTTCCTCTCTTTTCTGCATTTTCCTCTCTTTTCTCCTTTTCTGTCGCTCCCTTTCTATCTAATTTTCTATCTCCTCCTTTCTGTTTATATTTCTATCTCTCTTTTTCTATCTCTCTTTTTCTCCTCCTCTCTTTTCTGCATTTAAAATCCTGTTTTTTTTCTCCTTTTTCTTTTCTATTTCCTTTCTTTTCTTTTTCTCATTTGAATATCTTTTTTTTTTTTATCTCTTTTCTCTTTCTTTTTTGCTATCTTTTCTCCTTTTCTTTCCTCTTTCTTTCTAATTTTCTCTCTTTTTTTCTGTTTATTTTTCTATCTCTCTTTTCCTTTCTTTTGTCTTCTTCTTTTTCTGCATTTTCCTCTCTTTTCTCATTTTTCTTTCCCTTTTTTAATTTTTATCTCCTCCTTTTTTTATATTTTCCATCTCTTTTTTTCTATCTCTTTTTTCTCTTCCTCTCTTTTCTTTTTTTCCTCTCTTTTCTCCTTTTCTGTCGCTCCCTTTCTATCTAATTTTCTATCTCCTCCTTTCTGTTTATATTTCTATCTCTCTTTTTCTATCTCTCTTTTTCTTCCTCTCTTTTCTGCATTTTCCTCTCTTTTCTCCTTTTATGTCGCTCCCTTTCTATCTAATTTTCTTTTTTCCCTTTGTTTATTTTATCTCTCTCTTTCTTTCTCTCTTTTTCTCTCTTTCTTTTTCTCTCTTTCTCCTTTTCTCCCTTTCTATCTAATTTTTCTTTTCCTCCTTTTCTATTTTTTCTCTTTTTCTCTCTCTTTTTTCCTCCTCTTTTTCTTTTTCTCTTCCTTTTTTTTTCTTTCTATCTTTTTTCTATCTCCTTTTTTTTTTTCTCTTTTTTTCTTCTCTCTTTTCTCCTTTCTCTGCATTTTCCTCTCTTTTCTCCTTTTCTGTCGCTCCCTTTCTATCTTTTTTCTCTTTTTTCTTTCTGTTTGCTTTTCTATCTCTCTTTTTCTATCTCTTTTTTCTCTCTTTTTTTTTCTCTGTTTTCTTTTTTTTTTTTTCTCTTTCTTTCTCCCCTTTTCTGTTTTCTATCTCTTTTTTTCTTTTTCTTTTTTTTCTCTTTTCTTTTTTCTATCTTTTTTTCTTTTTCTTTTTTCTATCTTTTTTTCTAATTTTCTCTCTCCTTTTTCTGTTTATTTCTTCTCTCTTTTTCTCTTTCTTTTCTCCTTTCTTTCTCTTTTTTTTCTTTTCTTTTTTTTTCTTTCCCTTTCATCTAATTTCCCTTCTCCTCCTTTCTGTTTATATTTTTTTTTTTTTCTCTCTTTTTCTCCTCCTCTCTTTTCTCATTTTCCTTTTTTCTCCTTTTCTGTCATTCCTTTCTATCTAATTTTCTCTTCTCCTCCTTTCTGTTTATATTTCTATTTTTCTCTCTTTTTTTCAATTTTCTGCATTTTCCTTTTTTCTCCTTTTCTTCGCTCCTTTTTCATTTAATTTTTTCCTCCTTTCTGTTTATATTTCCTTTCTATTTTTCTTTTTTTTCCTTCTTTCTGCATTTTCTCTCTTTTTCCTTTTCTCTCTCCTTTCTATCTAATTTTTCTCCTCTTTTCTTTTTTATATTTCTCTCTCTTTTTTTATCTCTCTTTTTTTTCCTCCTTTTCTGCATTTTCTCTCTTTTTCCTTTTCTGTCGCTCCTTTTCATCTCTAATTTCTATCTCCTCCTTTCTGTTTATATTTCTATCTCTTTTTTTTCTTTTCTCTCTTTTCATTTTCCTCTCTTTTTCTCCTTTTCTCATTTTCCTCTAATTTTATCTCCCCTTTCTGTTTTATTTCTATCTCTCTTTTTATCTCTCTTTTCTCCTCCTTTCTCTTTATTTTCCTTTCTTTTCTCTTTTTCTGTCCCTAAAAAAATATCTATTTTCTCTCCTCCTTTGTTTATATTTCCATCTTTTTTTTCTTTTCTTTTCGCTTCCTCTCTTTTTCATTTTCCTCTCTTTTCTCCTTTCTTTGCTCCCTTTCTATCAATTTTTCTATCTCCTTTTTTTCTGTTTATATTTCTCTCTTTTCTTTCATCATTTTTTCCTTCCTCTTTTTTGCATTTCCTCTTTTCTCCTTTTCTGTCGCTTTTCTATCTAATTTTTAATCTCCTTTTTATATAAGAATTTCTTTTTCTATCTTTTTTTTTTTTCCTCTCTTTTTGCATTTTTCCTCTCTTTTTCTCCTTTTCTGTCTTCTTTCTAAAAATTTTAATTTCCTCTTTTTCTGACCCATTTCTATCTCTCTTTTCTATCTATCTTTTTTCTCTCTTTTCCATTTTCCTCTCTTTTCCCTTTCTGTCCAAAATCTATATGCTTTCCTTTCCTCTCTTTCTGTTTATATTTCCCCTTTTCTTTTTTTCTCTCTCTCTTCTCTTTTTCATTTCTCTTTTCTTTTATCTTTTTTAAAATGATTTTCCTTTAATTTTCCTCCTTTCTGTTCAAATTTCTATCTATTTTTTCTATCTCTTCTTTTGTTTTCCTATCTCTTTTTATCTCTCTTTTTAATGTTTTTTTCTGCATTTTCTATCTTTTCTGTTTATTTTCTACTTTCTTTTCTATCTAATTTTCTATCTCCTCCTTTCTGTTTATACAAAATCTCTGCATTTTTCTATCTCCTTTTCTGCTTCTCCCTTCAGAAGCATTCTAATTTTTCAGTTCTTTTTCATTTTCTTTCCCTTTCATTCTCTTTTTTATCTCTCTTTTCCTCCTTTCTTTTCTGCATTTTCCTCTCTTTTCCTTTTCGTCTCCCTTTTCGATTCCTCCTTTTCTGTTTATATTTTATCTCTCTTTTCCAAAAAAATTGCTTCATCTCTTTTCTTTTCTTCTTTTCTCCTTTTTTATCTCGATCCTTTCTGTCTCTCCCTTTCTGTCTATATTTCTGTCTCCAATTTTCTATATCTCACTATCACGATCCTATGTTTTACTCTTTTAAGGTCAATCCTTTTAACCGCCTTTTATATCTCCCCATCTCTCTCTCTCTCTCTCTCTCTCTCTCTCTCTCTCTCTCTCTCTCTCTCTCAAAGTTTTGACAAAGAGAGAATTTCCCTATGTTTTCCTTTATAAAAACCCAAAATGGATGGATATATCGAATTAATTAAATGATAAGTATTTTAAGTCCTGCAGCCTTTCCTTTGCTATGAATTAGGAATTATCAAATTAAAACCTGAATCAAGAAATTTTCTTTGCCGAATATTTTTAGATTAAAAACGCTAACTAGCTACAATAAATGAAATCTTCTAGTAATAGTCTGTGGGGTGCAGCAAAATTTGAACTTTCTTTCCCTTTTCATAGTGAATGCTTACGATTTCCAAATTCGAACTAATCACTGTTTTTGTTTTTAATTTTAGTTCCTGGATTTGATTCAGGGAATATACCTTTGACTAGTCTTACCTTCCTGGCAGAAGTACTTCATTTAATTGAAAAATTTTTTGTTTCCTTTCCTTTTTCTCTGTAGATGAAGGTTGGGGTTCACTAAAGTTTCGTAAAGTTGAAATTTTTTTCTCGTCAGAATCCATCTTGAACGTGTATAAATTTGCTGCGCATTGAATATCGTTTTCATGTCTCGCTTGGTTCTCTTGCTATATATCTCGAGATTCACGATAAAAATCCAGAAAAGGGTCTGCAATTTTATCGGTCCTGACCTGGCATTTCAACTTCAGTCACTTTCCCACCGCTGTAACGGGATTTTCTTCTGGTTTGTTTTCTTATTTTTTCTATAAATATTTTCACTGCAATTGCTGTAATGAGTTTTCCTCCTTGTTCATAAAAAGGCTAATCGTTTTTTGTTTTGTTTTTTATAGAGACTCCGTGGTATTAGGGTGGGTGTACTAAGAATATTAAGTAAGAATGCGTCGTTTTGGCATTAGGAATATTGTAGTATGTTTGGGTCAGTGATTGCAGTTATGTTTTAATGTTAAAATCCAAAAAAAGGACCTGCAATTTTCCTAACTGTAAAACCTGGCATTTCAAAATCAACTTTTTTTTCCCACCGCTGTAACGGGATTTTCTTCTGGTTTGTTTTGTTATTTTTTTTCTATAAATATTTCCATTGCAATTGTTGTCATGAGCTTTCCTCCTTGTATATATATAGGGGCTAGTCAGGTTTTTCATAGAGACACTGTGGTATTATGATGGGTGTAGTAAGAATGCTAAGTAAGAATGCGTCGTTTTGGTGTTAGGAATATTGTAGTATGTTTGGGTCAGTGATTGCGGTTAGTTAAGTTTAATGTTAAGACAGAAGACCGTCCTTTCTCCTGCCCCATTCCCCATTTTGGCCTTGTGCCATATTTTCTGTATTTCAACAGAAGTAAATATTGCTATCCTCCTATGTAGCTCAACCGCATGAATTTAAACATACTACTAGATTGGCAACTAGGTCTCATCGTTTTATTGTTGAAATAGCTGTATGTAACCATAAGTTCTATTCTAATAGTTTATTTTCTTGTTTGTGGATTTCTTGCTGCCCTGATAACTACAAAAAAAAGAAGTTTAAATGCAACATAAATCGCCATATTTGGTCTTCCTGAATCCTTTCCTTTTATCGTCCTGTCTCCTTTCAATCCTTTCAGATTTTTTTTAAGTGGAGAGGGGGGATCTACTTTTATATTGTATGGAAGATCAAAATCAATAATTTACCAATTGTTACTTCCCTTATCTATAATAATACGGCTGGGCCTTCTTCCTTCAAAGTAATCCTGAGTAAGATGATAAACTACACCCGGCAGTAAGCCCTCTGATCGGGATATTGGAGGTTCTAATGAGCTGTTGTTCCCAGGTCCACCTGACCCGTCGTGGTAGCATCTGTTAGGTTCCCAGCTATGGGCAACTAGTGAACCTCCCCCGCAAACAAAAACAATATGAAATTATAAAAATACCAGCAGTACTTTCTTCTATAAAAAAATACCCATAATACATAGAAAAATTACCAATACATTTATATCAAAATGACCAACAATGACCAAGGCATTCAATTGTGTTCAAAATATATTTAGTTGAAGGCATGCAATTGCTTTCAAAATATTTACATTTTGGCATTAAATAATTCATAGAATATGCCATCAAACAAACTCAACCAACGATCATGAAATAACTCTTTCATGAAATGAATCTATATACACTGATCCCTCGTTTATCGCGTTAGATTGGTTTCGAGCCCGGTCGCGATAACTGAATTTCCGCGAAGTAGGGACGCCATATTTACAGTATTTATTTAACGTGTGTTTGGACTTTTAAAACCCTCCCTGTACTGTTAACAACCCACCCATTACAGTACTCTATTAATAACAAGGACAACTGTTAAGCAATAACACTTTAGATTAAAAAAATATAAAGATTGTTACTGTATTTAACACGAAAGAAGTTGAAGTAGAATTTGAATGATGATGGTGATGAATTTGCTACGCAGTAGAAATGATGATGATGAAGCTGATGATGACTTCTACTGTGCAGCCGATAATTGTATTTTACGTCTCTTCAGACGGCGGTGCCCTTTCTATTGCTATTTTACGCTTGTTTTGTTGTTCCTAGAACAGGAAATAATATTTATTATTAATATTTTAATGGGTTTGATGAAAAATTTTAGGCGTTCATATATCGCGATTTTTCTAGAATCTTCCAGAAACTCTGCGATATATTTTCCATATATATATATTTAAAAAGTCCGCGAAGTCGTGAATCCGCGATAGTAGAACCGCGAATTAGCGAGAGATCACTGTAATATCTTAAAATTTCTTAAAGAAATCAAATTGTATTACAAAATATAGTTTCAACAAAAGTACAACGTAAAATACACACATCACCGCCTCTAGTAATCATGTTCACACAAACATGCATATGCACAAAAGCTGAGTATCATCTACCATGTAACCACTTGTGAAAACAGAATAACGTATATCGTATTTTTATCACTTTCAAGCCCCCAAGGAAATTAAACTTCGACATTAAATGACCCATAAGGAGTTGATATGCCGTGAAATAAACGAATCAGTCCATCAGTGACATGATTTGTCTTGACCGAGAAATCGCACATCTTGTGTGTGTCATTTTCTACAACTGCATCTGGTTGATATTCCTTAGCATTTATCTTTAACATTGAAGACACATTTACTACGTTCGTATTATTATTATTAAAGTGTGAAATTTAACCGGTAACTGCTTCATTCTTCAAGTTAGAGTATTTTAACGGTATTGCTCTGACAGGAATCTCGCTACGATGTGCCGTTTTTGTTGTGCTATTGAAATCCTAACAAGTACACAAACGAAAATATATAACAGTACATATATTTATTTTAATAATCTAATTGGAGAGAAAAACTTGGCTCTCAACCAACAGAATGAAGTCAACGTCCGTTCGGTGCACCTGAACACAGACGAAATGTGTTCGGCTGTGCCAATCAAAATCTCCAGTGCATCCGGGTTTGATAAATTCGTTTTGATCACGCTAAAATTTGATTGGCTATCCAACGTTATCTGCTTGAAATTGATAATAAAATTTATCAATTATATATATATATATATATATATATATATATATATATACATATATATAAATATAATATCGGACATAAATAAAAATATATATATATATATTAAATATATATAATATTTTATACATATACATAAATATAAACATATATATAATATAGATACACATATATATATACATAAATATAAACATTTATATAGATGTGTATATATATATATATATATATATATATATATATATATATATATTTTAAGTTTTACATATATATATATATATATATATATATATATATATATATATATATATGAATGAATACACATATTTTCCTCGTCGGTTACCATTGATTTAAATGAATCAAAACTTGAAGAAATTCGTTTTTGTAAAATATATTGTTCCAGTGAATAAAAAAATGTATTTTTATTAATATATAATTTATACCAAAAATGGATATATATAATATATATATATATATATATATATATATATATATATATATATATATATATATATATTCTGTATATCGTATGTATCATGCGAGTTCCTTTTTGAGATATCATAATCGCAACAGACTAACCTCTTTTCCTCTATCTCTTTATTTCATCTTTAAGTTAAATAAGTTAAAAAAGTAAAAGAGAATGATAAAAGTATACGCTATACTCGTTGCGTAAATGCGTACAGCCATAAGCAACCGCACGAGAAACAACTAAACATCTTATAAACGCAGACAATGGAAAAGATGCGTATTCGCTATTTGTATATTACATGCATTATTATTGGATAAATTTAAATAAAACATCAGTTTTATCAAAATCATATTTATTTTAAATACCGCTGGACTTTTTGACTCCAGTAAATGAATATATAGTTTGGTTAATGGCGTAGCCAGAGCCAGCAGTACATACATTAATTTTATATCTTGTTTATGATACGACCCTCTTAAAATTAGCTACAAAATAAGGGAAGAAAAGTCATTTATGTTTTTTATTAATTTTTTATCACAACTTTTCAGACCTTTTTTAATCTTTCACTGAGTTTTAATTGCCCGGAAAACTTATATCCTGAAAAAAAACCAATTTTTCCCACAGATGAGGTCCCAAAGCCTCTTGTTACCTGGTACTATTTTATATTTTGCGTATGTTTTTGAGTTATTAAGTTTAAAGTTTACTGTAGACACTGTTAAATGTACAATCGAAGATACAACCCAAAAATACTTTTACAAACTTTAGGGGAGGGTTCCTGACACCAAAACAAGGTAAAATGTAAACAAGACTGAAGAGACAATCAACGGATCGGCAGTTTGTGTAATAAATCATCGGCAAATGTTCTCCGGTGGTGAGTGATCAGAGAGCAAAAGACCCTGCAAACGATACGGATAGTGGAGCTGCTCTTAAAGTACTGTGCGATATACGACATACTAGGGCTACTTAACGTGTGCTGATATCTGGATCGCCTCCGACAGGCTGTAGAATGTGTTCTTGGTGGTCAGGTGTACGAGCGTATCTCAGTCTTCCTCGATCCATAGTTTGTGGGGCCACGGATCCTGTCTCGGCAACACGACAATAAACAGCAGCAAAGGTTGAATGACTCGGCTGACTTCGGTCTGGAAATGCAATCCGATACAGCCGTACAGCCTCACGTCCATTACCATTCGCGCGGCCGCATGTAAAAATCATCTCTGCCTCCTCACGATACGAATATCCTGGCATTGTTAAACGGAACACTTCTCAATTAACTCATTACTAAAACGTTAAACGTTGACGCCAGGGAGAACCACAAACCAACACGAAAAAAAATGTTAATCTAGTCTACATGGCAACAGAGCGCCATCTACCGTAAATTTTCTTTAATCTTAATAACTCAAATGAAGGATTTTGTATACATATGTTCATATTGACATTTGTCCTTGTCTCGGCGAGAGGAACTCACCTCAAAGTTTGTAAAATTAATTAAATAAATATTCCTAAATAAATAAATTATTTGAATTATGTTATCTACCATCGCCCGATGAGGAAACATTAAAGTTCCGAAACATGGAAGTTTTTCTGTAGCGATGTAAAAATGTTTTTATTGTAGTCTATTACAATAAATATATTTTTAAAATATTATATATATGTAAAAATGTTTTTATTCTAATCTATTATGGGGTGAAATCGACTGAAAAAAAATTTAAAATTACCTAATTTGAGAAGTCCTATATGTTGGATAATGGCTGAGGGAAGACCTTTGGAGTTACTGGCGTACAAGAATTCGACTTTAAACAACCTAACAATGATAGAGATATCATAAAATCAACTGACCTCACTCAGAATGGGGTCATATGTAGCGAAACCAATTTTGTTGACCATTACTACTGAGTAGTAATGGTCAACAAGATTGGTTTCAAGATTGGTTCGATCCTCACTCGGTGCCCCGTACAAAAATTCAAAATTAAATAACCCAACCAAACAACAACTTTTATACTTAAAATATTTTTTTAAAAAGACAACTAGATGGCAAGCCAGTAGCTACTTTTCGCTATTTCCATGGCAATTATTCTATTAGTCATTGTAATTGACCACTGAAGATGATCTTAGAAAAGGTCGAAAGTACTTGAATTAAAAAGAAAAAACCACGAAGCCTTTCTTGATGAATTTCATCTTAACATCCAGAAACTGATTAAACAACTGACAAGGTTCATTATAAAAATAGTAATATTTCTGTCTCCCGCAGACATTATATATCAAATATATATATATATATATATATATATATATATATATATATATGATATACAAATCATTTCAAACGGATTTCGCGTGACTAAAACGGAAATAATTAATGGAAATACAAGAGAGTGCACTTCCGGAGACTGTCACTCTGGGAAAACACGTCTCTCTCTCTCTCTCTCTCTCTCTCTCTCTCTCTCTCTCTCTCTCTCTCTCCTTCCCAGTGTATTTATGTAGGCAGAGGCCCAGTCAGTAATGGCCTATAAACTCACTAACCCAATAACCAAAACCACAAGGGCTCATCTCTACTGGTGAATCGTGCGTAGTATCGAGTGTTTTCAAAGGCTTACAGAAATCCCTGTTCGGCAATTGTACCTGGCTGAGTGTCGGAGAGAAGGCCGATTGATCGCTTTATCGAATGTTACAATTGTGATGAATTGGGTGTCTGAGGTTCCCCACCAGATAAAGCACTGAAAGCAGCCCTCATAAGAAAAAAAAACAGACGGATAAAAAAAAAACAACAAACAGATCGTCAACATGGCGCTTAGTTTTGGTGAAATGATTAGCGAGCCAGTTTCACGCATCATTACGGCCGAGTAGTGAATTAGATTCTCACAGGCAAACCCGTGCTGGGTGGTTGATGCCAGAGCTAAACCGAACTTAACAAATAAATAACAGAGGGCCGACAAAGGCACGAGCAAAAATAGGTTAACTCTTTTCCCTAAAAACAACAATCCTCACTGAGCGCCCCGTCCATGTTCCTTCTGCCAGAACTAAATGAACTCCAGTCACTTTCTCACCGATGTGACGTGGCTTCCTTACGTCTCTTCGACAAATATTTTCATGGGTACTGTATCGGGCTAGCTTTTTCACCTGGTGCCCCATCTAAGCATGCAACTAGATTGGCATTTAGGTCCCACCCGTTTACTGATGAAATAGCGAAATGCAACCGCTACTTCTACTCCAACAGTTTCTTTTCTCGCACTTCTCGCTTATGGAACTCCCTTCCGTTTACTTGCCTTCCCACAATCTTCAAAAATTTAAATGCAACCATTTAAAATCAACCTTTTATCAATCGACAGCTTCTATCTTCTTGAATCCGGTTCATCTTTTGTCCTTTCTTCAATCCTCCCTATACTCAGTCTTTTCTCTCACTCCCTGTAACTCCCTGCGTACGAGTGGCATTCCTGCTTTGCTTGGAATTAAATAAAAAAAATTCCTATAGTATTGGGTGCACTTGGAACAGCCGATGGAAGCTTGAAAGAACGTTTAGAGAAAATTGGAATTGAGCTCAAGATGTCGACCTCATCATTTACTCTGCGAGGATTCTTCGAAAAGTTATTGTGTTGTAAGGACGCCATCCCCCTAGGACAGAATTTCCAATGACTACGTCAATGTGCGACACAACCACCACCACCGACAACAACAACAACACCATAATAATAATAATAATAATGGTTTGGATTATTTTGTTTTACGGCATATCAACATCAATGGGTTATTTAATGCCGACAACATTTTTAGGATAGATTCGTATGAATAGACTATATATTCTTTGGTTTAGATTGGTTTGGTTTATTTTGTTTAACGGCATATCAACCTTAATGGGTTATTTAATGCCGACAACATTTTTAGGGTAGATTCGTATGAATAGAATATGTATTCTTTGGTTTAGATTGGTTTGGTTTATTTTGTTTAACGGTATATCAACCTTAATGGGTTATTTAATGCCGACAACATTTTTAGGATAGATTCGTATGAATAGAATATGTATTCTTTGGTTTAGATTGGTTTGGTTTATTTTGTTTTACGGCATATCAACCTCAATGGGTTATTTAATGCCAACAACATTTTTTTTATTGCTGGTAATATTTTGTTTTGTCAAAAATCTGTTTCTGGTAATATTTTTCATTCATAATTGTATTGCTGGTAATAATTTTTCAAAAAAGTGTTGCTGGTAATAGTTAACTATTTGCCCATAGCTGGGACCCTAGCAGGTGCTACCACCACGGATCAGGGTGGGTCTGGGAACACCAGCAATTAAGAGGTGGTTCCATGCTCCTCAAAACCTCCTGATCAGAGGCCTGGCTGCTGGACGTAGTTTATCGTCTTACCCAGGACGCGGATGTAGTTTAACGTCTTACCCAGGTCGAAATAATAACAACATCATCCAGACCTGGTTACAGAGATATGATCTGTAACAATGTTATGGGACTCTACAACACACAGAAACAGAACAAACAAAGATAATCGGCCGGACGTCGTGATCAAAGACGACAAAAACAGAATGTGCTTTCTTATTGACATCGAAGACCCTTTAGATTTTAATGTATCTTTGAAGATCTTAAAAAAAAAAACTATCAAAATACAAAGATCTTGAAATGAAAATATTAAAAAATGTGTCACATGAGAACATAAATAAGTCCAGTTGTAGTTGGAGCCCTCAGATTGATTGGAAAAGGTTCCGACAGATTCATTGAAGGGATGCTTGGTAATCCATGCCTTAAAGAAATACAATAAAATTGTATTCACAAGTACAGCTCACACACTAGAAAGAGCTTTATCTATATAAAATGTGTGTGATCTTAGTGAGGAGATTACAAACACGATCTGTTGGAAATGTCATGAAGTCATTTCAGGACCTTAGGTCTCTGATTGGGACCCGGAAAGAAATGTGTATACAACAGAAACACAAGGAAACAATAATGATAATAATAATAATCGCAGAACAATCGAAAAACTTGGAAAGTTCACAATATTCTGTGACTATAATTACCCACAACTGAGTTGTGAGAACGATTCTCACTAGGTGCCTGTATTTTTTGTATTTTTTTGTTTTTTGCCAAAAGTAAAGTAACTTAATCCGACTCAATCGTAAGATCGATTCCCTCTAGATCTTTGCTACCTTGTATTACGACTATGATAACTTTAGAAAGTAACTAGGATTGAGTAGTAAAATCTTGCCTCACTAGGTGTCCCGTCCTTGCTGCCTTATACTGTCTTTGTTATCATCACATTATTAAATTCACAATTTAATCTTCTAGCCTACTGTTTTTGGACAATTTTGAATAAACATGGAGCTCTAAACCTAAAAAACCTGGAAATTAGTTTCCCTGCTTGTTTCGTTTTGGCTACACCCAGCAAAGCTCCTCTCAGGTTTGGGCATTACGTACTTGAAATCAATGGAAAAAAATTGAGCCATAACAGGGCATTACTAAATAAGAACAAGACAAAATATCCCTATAAATGATCAGCGGAATGAGAACAATGTAGACCCGTAGATTAAATAAAAATTCAGTTTGAAATTCTGACGGAAATTTTTGAATCGGCAAGATGAAGGTCAGGGGGTAATTAAAGATCATTGAAAAAAACGGAACAAAAACGACGACACTAGTATGCATGTGATAGAACAAATATTGATAAATTCTTATGCTAGAAATTAAAACAGAACAGGTTCAACTGTCAGAGCAATGTTGAATGACAGTTCCCAATGTTGAAGACAATTGCGTCCGTGAGTTTGGCTGTGGAATTTCGTGATTTAAAATGCACAGATCCCATAGAAATTGCGCATGATACTGGTAAAATAGTTCAATACGTGACCATTCTTTCTTACTTTCAAGACTGAAGAACTCCATCAAGTATCATGGCTGCCTATCTTTATAGATTGCAATAAAATGTCACTTACACCCATCTTTAGTATAAGCAACGACCACGAACACAGATTTGATATTAACCGAGAGCTTCACATTTGTAATTTCAGTGTCAAATCCCGATGTCGCAAAAATTTGACACTGATCGATATTGCCAGAATCAATGAGCTGTAGATCTTTCTTTCTTTCTTTCTTTCTTTCTTTCTTTCTTTCTTTCTTGTTTTATTTCTGACTCTTTTTCTTTCTTCCTTTTCTGTTCTCATTTCTATCTTCTATTATTTCTTTCTTTTCAAATATTTCTCTCTTTTCTCTTCATTGTCTTTCTTTCTGGCCTTTATCCTATTCTTTTTCGTTCTCCATTAGATCCTGAAATTTCATCCACTTCCTTTTTCTTTCTTTTAGCCTTATAATTTTTTCTTTGGCTCTTTCTTTTTTTTTTTTTAGATTTTAATTCTTCCTTTCTTATTCTTTTTTTTTCTTTCTTTTCCCCATTTTTCTTTTCTTTCTTTTCTTTCTTTCTTCTTTCCTTTTTATTTTTCTTTCCTTCCCTCTTTCTTCTTCCTTCCTTAATAATATTCCTTCATTTCCTTCCTCCTTTCTTTCCTTTCTTTCTTATTAATCCTAGACTTCCTAATTTATTCTTCCTTCCTTTCTTTCTTTCTTCATGGCTTTCTTTCTTTTTTATTAATCCTTTCTTTCTTCTTTCTCCTTCTTTCTTTTTTTCTTTCTTTTCTTTCTTGTTCTTTATTTTTCTTTATTCTTTCTTTCTTCCTTCCTTCCTTCCTTTCTTTTTTCCTTTCTTCTTCCTTTCTTTCCTTTTTTTCCTTTCATTATTTCTTATCCTTCTTTCTTTCTTTTTTTTCTTCCTTTCTTCCTTTTTTTTCTTTCATTTTCTTCCTTTTTTTCTTTTTCTTTCTTTTTTTTCTTTTCTTTCTTTCTTTTTCTTTTTTCTTTTTTTTTTTTCTTTATATTGGTTTCATCTTTCTTTTTTTTTCCTTTTTTAATTTTTTTTTTTTTTCTTTCTTCATCATGTTATTTTCTTTCATTTCTTTTAATTTTTTTCATCATTATTTATTTTTTATTTCATCACTTTCTTCATCATTTGACCATTTTCAATTCTCAGTAATCATTTTAATTTATTTTTCATCATCTTCTTTTCAAAATTTTTTCCATTCTTTCAATATTTTTTCAAAAATTTCATTCCCATTCATCAATCAATATTGACTTTCGTCAGAAATTATTACCATCATCATTATACTTCATCATCATCATTTCTTCATCATCATTATCAAAACATTTTTTCAAATAATAAAATTTTTTTTAATTTCTTTCAATTTAAGTTCTTGATTTTACAACTCCACTTTTATCGGTCTATATTCCTGGACTTTTTCTTTAGACTTTTTTTACAATTCTTTGAAAGATTTTCTTTTTTGCTGATAATATGATTTTGAATGAACTTGTTTTCTTAATATATTTGTTCTTTAATCAAATTCATTTTAAATCGACATTTTTTTTCAAAAAATTTTATAAAAAAGTTCTACTGTTTCTCTTGATCTTTCTATTTCGAAATCATTGTTTTTTCTTTTTGAAATTGGCTAAATAAAAGTTTTGGAAATTTCAAAGGCAATGATTCAATTAAAATCAATCTATCTTATTAACCAATTTTTCTTTTTCTTTTTTTTCACAAAAAAATCATGATGGAATGAAAAAAAATTTAACCGTTTAAAATATTTATTTTTGTTTACCGATTTTTCTGGAAATTTATTTATTTATAAAAAATATTAAATTTATTTTAATTTTCATTTATTCTTAATTTAATATCATTAAAGCTGATTGGATTAATTTTTCTTTTAACATTTTTCTTCTTTATCATTTTTTTTTTTTTCTATTTTTCTTTACGAAAAAAAGGAATTTTTTTTGTTGATTTGACGCCTATTTCTTTTCTTTCTTTTCATTTTTCTTTTTTATTCCTTCATTCTAAAATAATTTTCATTATCTTTTCCATCACCTTTCAATATTTCTACCCTCGCCTCAATATTTATCTCAATAATGTTTGCAATTTCTTTTAACTTCAAAATTTTTTATTTATTTTCCCATCCAATTTTTAAAATCATTTGCAAGATTTTTTTTTGAAATCCATTTTTTTCTTTATCGTTTCTTTTCCTTTTCTCTAATTAATTATCCAAAAATCATTCTTTATTATTTTTTATTTCATTCTTTTCAATAATGAAACCATCTTTTCAAAAAATTAAAGAATGTCTTTCATCAAAAAAATTTTACTGATTTTCTCATTCATTTTGCCTTTTAATTTTTTCCAAAAACTTTCATCTGTCTTATCTTTTATTTTATTTAAATATATTTCATCAAAAATTCTTTTCTACTCCTAAATCAAAATCAGGAATTTTCATCTGTCTATTTATTTTTTTAATTTCATTTAATTTACTTTCAATCTTTGGATTTTTCATTAATTTAACTTATCGCTTTTATTCTGTTTTTCTTTTTTTAAAATTCTTCTTTTCTTTCAAATCAATATTTATCTTATATTTATTATAATTATTTGAATCTGTCAGTTGTCATTCTTGATTTTTAATTTTAATTAAATAACGTACTTGATAATATGTATTTGTTAACTTCTTTCCTCCCTCCTTTTATCTGTCTGAATTTTAATTTAGACATCATTTTATTTTCTCCTTTCTCCTTTTCTAAAATAAAATTGCTTTTTTTTTCTTTAAAAAACTTTTTTTTTCCCCAAATTTAAATAAGTTTCTATAAATTTATTTTTCTGAATTTTTCCTTCAAAAAGAATTTTACACCTCTATTTTAAACCCTTTTATTTCTTTAAAAAAAAAATTTATCTTTCGTAAATCTTCTTTTAAAAAATTTTAAATAAAGTATTTAAAAATAATTATATATTTATATAATTTATTTATTTTCAAACAAATTTTTTCTATTTTATCTTATTCAAATTTTCTTCATGGTTTTGAGAAAAGAAAATCCTCTTTAATGAAAATTAAAAAATTAAAAAAATCACAAAAAAAATTTTTTCCCATCAATTGACATCTGCTTTAAAACAAATTGGGTTTTAAAAAATTTTTTCAAAGTTAAATTTTATATAATTTATGACTTTCAATCAACCACCGAATTTCTTACGGGAATATCTTTTTTTTTTCAATCTTAATATTTAAAATAGAATTTTATAAATTTTTTTAAAAAATTAAAATTTACAAAAAAAAATAAAACATTTTTTAATGATATTTTTTTTTTCTTTTAAAATTTTAATTTGGAATGATTCTTGAAATTTAAAAAATGAATTAAAATGCAAATTTAATTTAAATCTTTCAATGTTTTTATCATTTCCACGGCGTCCTCCATCAATTTTAATTTAAATTTTGAAAACTTTAATTTGTTTTTATCTAAAAAAATTTGATGTTTCTGAAGATTTAATTAAATTCAGAATGCATTTAATTACTTAAAATTTTCTGGTAAACAAATTAATTTTAACGCTTTTGACATTTCAAAGTAAACATTTTTTAATAAAATTGGGCCAAAACAGGCGAAATATATATAAAATCTTTAAAGATTTTCTTTTGATAAAAATTAATTTTTAAAATATTTTTCAATAGGGAAAAAATGATTTTCAAAATTAGATTTCTTTTCAAGGACAAAATTAAAACCTTAATAACACGGTATTATATATATATATATCCATATATATATATATATGATTTAAATAAGCTAACATTGTTTAAGATTCATTCAAAATAATTAGCAATATTCAAATGGAATATATTGAATCATATTATTATATATTCCAAAATATATAGGAAATATAAAATAAAAATTATATAGTATATATATATATTTAGAAAAATAAAAACCTTAATAGATGGAGGAATATTTTTATATATTTAAAAAATGGGAAATGCTTAATTTTTATAAAAAATTTTTATAATAAATTTTAATTTTATTTGAAAATTAAATTTATTCTAAAACATCCTTTTTGAATATTTTTTAAAAAAAACGAGAAGGAAATGTTCAATATTTAATGTTTCCTTATTTTCTGCAGCTATAACAATATTTTAAATAACATTAAAAAATGCAAATTTTTAAATTTTAATAATTACATTTAAAAATGGCAAATTATTTAAACACTACAATTTTATTTTTGATTTTCTCACATCTTTATATTTAAATTTAAAAAATAAAATATAAATAAAAATAAATTTTAACATAATCATTTTAAAATTTCAAATTTAACAAAACAAAATATATATATATATATTAATTTATTTAAATTTTCTTAATTAATTTAAACGAAATAATTTTCGAAATTTTTTCTTTCAAGCTGATTTTTAATTAAATTTTTTTATTTTAATTTTTTGGAAAAAATCATTTCTAAAATCACAGAATTCAAAAAGGGTTTTTCAAGGATTTTCGATTTTTTTAAAAGGAAAATATCATATAACATAAAAGACAGATATCTGAATTTTTGAATTTGTAACATATTATTTTTACAAACTTGGAATTGATACAATTAAATAATAAAAATTAAATATTGGAACGCTATTTAAATTTTTTTTGATAAATACATAAATCTGTTTAACATTATTATTTTTATATATTTGTGATTAAAATATTTAAAAATTTTATTATATAATCAATTATTTTTTTTAAAAATGTAAATTTTTAATTGCATATTTCTGAATAAAGTCTAAATTTCATAGCTGCTTCCAGGTTTAAAAAGGAGTGTTTATCTTTCAAAATTACAATTTTTTTCTGGAAAAAAATAAATTTAAAAGAACTTTGAAAATTTCGTTGTATAATTTCCCAAAAGCAATCGATTTAAATTTAATCATAAACTAATTTGGCGAAAGAAAAATTTTACTAAACAAAACATGAATTTTTTTTTATTCATTTGACTTTTTTATTTGCTGTTCGATAAAAGTGACTCACCTTTTTTTTTTTTTACTAAATGTTCTCTTCTCCGATGAAACGAAAGTTGAGCTAAATTCAAAGGATAAGCGATCTAAAATCCGAAGAAGAAGCTTTGGAAGCTCTTTGAATTTAGCAGTAAGTACTGTCAAGCATCCGTTCAGTATGATGTTCTGGGGATGCTTTTCTTTTCATGGAACTGGTTTCTTAAAACCTATTGAAAAAGACCCTCAGGAGCGAGCAGTACAAGAGAATTTTAGAGTCTTGTCTGCTCCCTTCTGCTGAAAGGGTGCAAATCGACCCCACCAAGCTCATTTTTATGCAGGATAATGCTCCCTGTCACAAATCAAAATTGATGAAGGAATACTTTTATAAGAAGCAGGTTAGGGTTACGGACATGGCCACCCCAATCTTCTGACTTCAACCTCATAGAAAACTTATGGAGAATTATAAAGTACAAGCTCTCGAGAAAGCAGTTGAGCAACAAAGATGATTCGATTGTGAATTTCATATCCGAATGGAATTCAATGCTTGGAGATGAGATTTGCCAGAACCTAATCAAGTCAATGCCAAAAGGGTTGAAAAGGTTATTCAAAATAAAGGAGGACCTATAAATTACTAAATATTTCGAACTATATTACCTATTATAAATAAATTATACCTCTATTATTCTTTATTTAAAGCTGTTCGGTTATGTTTCTATTGATTACTAGTTGCAGGAAATAAGTGAGTCACTTTTTTTTTTTTAGAGTTTTTCCCTAAATCTCATTTATATCCAAAATTATAATTATCAATAGAATACCTTAGGGTGAGTAAACTTTTTTTACTAGGTGGTCGGGAAGGGTCTTTTATATTAGTAAGATTAAAAATTAGTTTGACCCAAAAAAAACAATAGAAAAAAAAAATTTTTAAAAAAAAAAATCAGGTGAGTCACTTTTTATCGAACAGCACTGTATATATATATTAATTGTATATATATAATATATTTATATATATATAAAAATATAAATTAATGTTATATATTAAATCTTTCATCAATTTTTTTCAATTTAATTTTTTAAATTTAAAAAGATATAATTAAATGTTAATTTTATTTTTTTTTATAAATGATCTTAATTTTCATTAATTGATTTAAAATTAAAATAAACAATAAATTTTTATTTTAGAAATGTTTAAATAAAATATGAAAAAACTTTTTTGTTTAATTTTTGGAATTCAAAAAAAACTTGAAAATATCATTGTTAATGTTTAAGTAATCAATTCTTCCATATCAATATATATTTTTGTCGATATATATTTTATATATATATAAAAAAAATTTAAACCAAAAAATATCAATTACTTTAAAAATTATTTAAAATAATATTTTTCATTAATTTTGTTTAGAAAAAAATAACTCAGGGTAAAATTCAAAGAAAATTTTAAATGTCAAATTTTAAATTTTTAAATTGCATGCTTAATAATTGATCTTAGATAAAATTTTTAATAAGAAAATGTTTTTTAAAAATTTTAAAACATTCATTTTAATAAATATATATATAGTATTCTTATATAATTTAAATTAGTATATAAAATTGAAAAAGAATTATTACAACAAAGATTTAAAAATTTATTATGGCATATAAAAATATTTTATACCTAAATATATAAAATATTTTGATTATAAAATAATTAAAATATAAAAATATAAAAAAATTCTTATGTAATCAGAAATTTTATAAAAAATTTTTTTTTAACCAAGAGAAATAAATCAATAAAAAATAAAAATTTATATAAATTTAATTATATTAAAATAAACAAATTAATATTTGGAATTAAAAATGTTTTTGTCTGAAAAGAATTAATAAAATGTTTATTATTCGATTGAAAAAATTATATCATTTTAAAATAAAAAATCAATTTTTGAGCCTTAAATTTTTTTTGATTTTTTCAATGTTTTCTTTAAAATATTAAATGATAGATTTTAAATTTGCATGCTGTGTGAAGTCTTGTTTGTCAAGTAAATATAAAATCGTATGGAATTTTATTTAAATAAAAAGAAAAGAAAAAAAATTTTTTATTAAATATTTTTCAATTTTCCATGTCATTTTGAATAAATTATCAATTTTTTTAGAAATATTTTTCATTCTAAAAATAAAAAAAAGCTGAAAATTTTTGAATAACAAATTGGTTTCAAATGTTTGGAAAATCCTTTCTTAAAATTTGAGTTGATTTTTTAAAATTTTCAAAAAACGAAAATTTTTCAAGAGATTCAGTTAAAAAAAAATCAAACCTTTAAACAATAAAACTAAAAATTTTTGAAATAAAATCCATGTAAAAAATTCCAGTTGTCTGAATAAAATTAAATTTTCGAAATTAAATATTAATCAGAAATAAAAAAAAAATGAAATAAAAACATAAAAAAAAAATAAAAAAAAAGAATGATGAATCTAACCAATTAAAGAATAAGAAAATTAAAAGTGAGAATGTTCAAATTCTTTGTTTTCTCCATTTGAAGGTTTAAAATAAAATTTCTAAAAAATGAAAGGGCTTAAATCATAAAATCAAAAAAATGAAATTGCCTTTTTTTAAATTCTTTTTTTTTTAAATATTTATTTTTTAAAAAAAAAAAATAAAAAGACGTTTATCTTTAAAATTGATTTTAAAAATTAAGAAATAAAACTGTCTATTATTTCATATTATCTTTTCATATTCAATAACTTTTAAAAAAAAAAATTTTCTTCTTGTCTAAAAAAATAATTTTGGAAAAAAAAAATTCTAAAAAAAAAAAAAATTAAATTTGACTCTTTTTTTATATTTCTATTACTTACGCTGGTAAAAAAGAAATTAAAAAATCATATTAAATAAAAAAAAATAATTAATAAAAATTTTTTAAAAAAATAAATAAAAATTTTGGAAAATAAAATAAATTTTAAAATAAAAATATTTATATTATCATCATTGGAATTTTTACATGAATTTTTTTTATATTTTTAAATTCATAAAAAAATAAGTATATAAAATGGAAAATATTTATTTAAAGATTTTTGTTTTAAATAAATTTTGGTTTTTTATAATATATATATATATATATATAAATATATATATAATATTATGATCTTGTTTTAGATATCAATAAAATAAAAATAACCTTAAAAAAAAAATATTTACATTTTTTTCTGCTATCCAGGTGTTCAGATTTAATTTTTTGGAGAATGAGGAAAATAAATATACATATTTTAAAAGATGTAGGAAATATAATATATATGAAAATATATAAATTTATATGTAATTTCAATATAAAATATTTTATGGGAAAAATTTTTGTATCAATAGGGTTATATTAATATATTTATTTTAAAAAAAACATATATATATATATTTATAGCAAAAAAATGAAAATCAAAATTTATATTTAAAATTTTGGCTTTAATGATAAAAAAAATATCGATATTAAATTAATGGATAATAACAAAAAATAATCACAAAATTTTTTTGAAAATATCCATTGAAATTAAATAAATAAAATAAAAAATAAAGAAATTTTTCAAAATGTAATCATATAAAAATAATTTTTAAAAAAAGCAAATAAAATTTTTTTCCTTCTTTAAATATTTCAAATTCAAAATAATTTTACACAATTTAAATTACAAAAGGAAATTATGGTTATACTAAAATATTTATATATAATTTTATATATATATATATATAATTTAAATTAAATATATGAAATTTCAAAAAAAATTTTTGACATGAACAATTTTATAAAAAATGAACCGATTATTTTCTTTGATAGGATAATTATGAAATGTTATATATTTAAATTAGAAATTTTTTATTTAATTCTTTGCCATTAAAATATAATGAGTGTTCCTAAAGTTATTTATTTAAAAAAAGAGTAAAAAAATCTGATTGGAAATTCAATAAATTATATGATTCTTTGATAAAGATATCATATTGAAAAAAATAATTCCAAAAAATTTAAAAAATTGATAATTTTTCTTTTCAGAAAATTGAAAACAAATAGGAATCATTATGAATTTCAAATTATTATAATAAATAAAAATGAAACAAAGAACTACATTTAAAAAATTAAGACTTAAAAAGTTTATTTTTTTAGTCAAAAAAATCCTTTCAAAAAATATTTTTTATAAATTTAATACTAAATTTATAAAAAGATTGAATAAATATAAAATTTTCATACCAAAATTGAAATTATAAATATTATTTTTAATGATAAAAAAATATAAATATATATATAAAAAACAGTTATTAAAAACAACGATCTGTGTTAAAATGATCTAAAAAAAAACCGACTGGAAAAAGATAGGTAAAAGTTTTAATATCTTTAATTAATGTTCAAAATTTCATTAGGTTTTTATATATATACCTATTTATATATATAAATTTATAAATATAAATTAAAAAATAAAAATTTCTAAAAAATGATTGAAAAATTTTTATATTTATTTTTATTAAAAATTTTAAATTTAAATTTAAAAAAAAAATATTAGAAATTGAAAAATGGCCTTTTTGAATTTATTAGGTTGATAAATTGTATAAATAATTTATAGACTTGAATGAATCATTTAGCTAAAAAATAGTTGAATAAATAAACAAAAAAAAAACCTTGATCTTAATTTGCCGTCATTAAAAATCATAAAAAAAATTTTGAACAAAAACTTGAATATAAGTCATTTTATTTATTTACTAGTATTTTTCTTGATTTACCATTCAGATTTATTAAAAAATTTTTCTCTAATTAAACAGATTTTTTGTAAAAAAAAAGTATAAATGAAAAAAGCGTCGATATTCTATACTTTTTTTAAAAAAAAACATAATTTAGAAATTACTACATCATTATTTATAATGCCGTGTATTTTTCAGAACATTTAAGATTTTTTCAATCCATGTTTTTCCTGTCAAATACATAACTCAAAAAGGTTTTTTTTTAAACCAGAAAAATTTGAAAATTCATCCGTTATCCATGGAAAAGAAAAGCTCATTAGATAAAAAATAAAAAAGATTCTTTTTTATTTTTAAAGAAGGAATCAATTTTGAAATTATTTTAAAAAAAAATAATTTTTTTTTTTCAAAATATGGAAAATGTTTTCATTTCAAAAAGAAAAAGGATTAATTACCTATTTAAATTCACAAAGAAAAAAAAAATCAGCAAAATCTTGATTTAAATAAAAATTCGGATATATAAAAAGAATTATTTTAAAACAAAAATTAAATGTATTTTAATTAAGGGGCATAAATATTTTTTAATGATGTATGATGAAATTTTAAAGAAAAAAAAATTGAATAACAATCTTTTGTCAGGTGAGTTCGTTGAGAAAAAAGAATAAAAGAAAGAAAGGGAAAAAAAGAAAAAATAAGGAAAAAGGGAAAATTCACCTGTTAAAAAAAAGAGTGAAAAGAAAAAAAATGTTGCAAAAAGAAACTTCCCAATGTTCCTATGAACAGAAAACAGAAAAGAAGAAGAAAGAGATTTTTTGAAAAAAAAAAATGAAAAAAAAGAAAGAAAGGATGAAAAACAAAAAAAAATGAAAAGAAAAAGAAGAAAGGAAAAGATTAAAAAAGTAAAAAAAAAAAAAAAAAAAGAAAAAGAAGGATAAAAAAAAAAAATTTTGAAAAGTAAAAAGAAAAAGAAGAAAAAAGAAAAGAAGAAAAAAGAAAAAAAAAAAAGTAAAAAAGAAAGAAGAAGAAGAAAGAAGAAAAAGAAGAAAGAAAATGAAAAATTAAAATAAAAAAAGTTTTTAAAGAAGAAAGAAAGAAGAAGAAAAAAGGATGAAAAAAAAATAAAAGAAGAAGAAGAAGGAGAAGAAGAAGAAGAAGAAGAAGAATAAAAGAAAAAAAAAGAAAAAAAAAGAAAATTAACCATAATTTAAAGAAGAAAAAAGAAGAAGAAGAAGAAAGGATGAAGAAGAAGAAGGAGAAGAAGAAGGAGAAAGGATGTAAACAAGTAATAAAGAAAATGAAAAAGAAGAAAAAGAAGAAGAAGAAAATAATATTCTTTAGAAAAAAGAAAAGAAAAAGGAAATTGGAGAATAAAAGGAAGAAAAATGTAGAAAAAATAGACATAAAATATGAAGAAGATTTTAACCTCTTCAGATTCTTGTCTAGTGTCTATATTTATCTATCCGCCATATCCTCATAATTTTCATTACTTACTTCCTCCACTTATGTTCATATAACACATAACTTACCCAGTAATATTCTACCTTGAGTGGTTCTTAGGCCTTGTATTACGTGAACTTTCGTAAAAAAAAAAAATGGTTAGGGTGAAAATCCAGAAGAAAAAGCATAATATCAAGAAGAGGAGGAGGAGAAACAAGTTAACAAACTGCATTTGGAAATAAAAAAAAAAAAAAAGAAAAAAGAAAAAGAATAGTAAGAAGAAAAAAGAGGAAGGAAAGGAAGAAGAAAAAGTAGAAAGAAAGAAGAAAAAGAAAAAGAAGAGGAGGAGGAGGAGAAACCCAATAAACTGCAACTTTCTGTCATTTGAAAATGTAAAAAAAAAACGAAGAAGAAAAGAAAGAAGAAAAAAAGAAAAATTAAGTAAAAGAAGTGGAGGAAGAGGAGAAAGCCAACAAACTCTACAACTTTCTACCATTTGAAAATCTAAAAGAAACGGAGAAGAAAAAGAAAAAGAAAAAGAAGAGGAGGTGGAGAAAGCCAACAAATTGCAACTTTCTCCCATTTGAAAATCTAAAAAAAAAAAAGAAGCGAAGAAGAAGAAAAAGAAGAGGAGGAGAAAGCCAACAAATTCTGCAAATTTCTCCCATTTGAAAATCTAAAAAAAAAAAAACGAAGAAAAGGAAGAAGAAGAAAAGGAAAAAGAAGCAAGTTTATGGCAATTATATAAATCATATGTCAGAGATAGTGTGAACCATCTGTCTTTGAACGAGATGCTGTGATAACGCATGACCTCGTGCCTACAGAAGGTTCTCTCAGTCCAAATTACTCAAAAATATGGCGTGTTCGATTACGAGAACCTCTGACTTCTCCCCACGAGCATGTTTAGCGGTGGCGACCCTGCCGTCAGAATATAAAACTTTCCTCACTCACCCTGCATCCTTTTTTCTTTTTTTTTTTCTTTTTTTTTGCTTTATCTAAACAAAAACAAAGAAAACAACACTTTTTACCTCTTCCAAGTAGGTTACAGAAAATTGGTTTCGCAACAGTGCCTACCTATTCGGAACTGAATCAGAAATGATTATTTTTATATCACGTAATCTCTATGGTATATGTGCTAATGCTCTACTAAGCGAGGCCTTCCGTTTTTTGTTTTTTATTTTTACTCGTACAAAATATAATCTATATAGAATAATAAAAATAAAATAATTAGCTAAGTAATTTAAAATAAGCAAGTATATAGTCTGTAATATTGAATATTACGAAATTATGACGAAATGGACAAAAGTTTTCACGCCTTTTGTCCTTTCCGACTTTATCGGACTGAAAAATGTGAAAGAACGAAAACTTTTCCCCATTTTGTATTGTTAGATTTTTATTTTACTCGTGATACATTTTATCGACATTTACATAGCCTGAAGTAAACTTGTTGCAATTTTTTAAATAAATTAGAATAGCTATCTTTTGTTTGTCAATAAAAAATATTCTTTAAAAAATACCGCTATTTTACGATTTATTTCAAACCAAATTAACACATACTTCAAAACAACCGTAGAAAAAAAATCTGATTTTTTTAATTTTTATAAACAGCATTAAAACAATCAAAATAAATGAGTTTATCATATTGATATCATTTCAGCTTATGAAGATATTTAGAAGTTATAAGATCTAGAAAATTAAAATCACTGCTTTATAAAAATGTTTAAGATTTACTGAACTAAAATCAAATACGTTATCTACTTGAAACAAAACACAATGACACAAACTAAACTAAAACATTCTTTTCCTTGTTTTGCTTCCAAATAAATATGAGTGTGCCATATTGACATTATTTCGGTTTATGAAACTATTTAGAAGTTATAGCATCTAAAAAATTAAAATCATTGCTTGAGGAGCAAAAGGCTGTACTAGCAACAAAGGATAATAATACACTATCTGAATTTTTACACACACAAGATATATATATATATATATATATATATATATATATATATATATATATATATATATATATATATATATATAAATATAGATATAGATCTAACAGTATGAAGAAAAATATACGGAAAAAAAAACAAAAATCCAAATATGCAATTATGCTTTTAATGTTAATATAATGTCAACATCGGACGTTTCGGTCTAGTAGAATCTTCCGGATATATTCATCGTCATAATTAACATTGGATTATATTTAATTCAACATAATCGTCTTTTCATGTTGAATTAAATGTCCTGAATATTCTATTAAAAAGACCGAAATTGTATTTATTGACATTATTTTCTTGTCAAATAATTGTTATATTTTTTTTATTTTTTCTTCATATATTCCTTATATATATCAATATATATTATATATATATATATATATATATATATATATATATATACCAGTATACCGGGTGTAACAGCAAAATTATCTAATTGTTAGATTAAGCTTTGAATCGTTGTACCCTAGAAATGATTAAAGATATCTTACTGGAATTATCCGAGGTTTTCATAACACTATTGGACTCTACTACTTTCAGCAATTAATGTATTTAACTCTAAATTGAAATGATGATCCCTTTTCCTGTTGTGACTTCCTGATCTCGTTTTCCTCCCCACTTTCCCTTCTTTTTTAAATTTATTCACCGCACAATATCGAGTCTAATTCGTTACCTCTTCGTCACCGAAGCCTGTTGTTACAGTTGGTATGACGTTGGTATGACATTTGCCTGGTATTGTAACTGCCCGGGTTTCAATTCTCGGTGGTGGATACGCACTGCTGGTGAATCCCAAATATAGGACAAAACGGCCGTCCAGTGCATTCTGTTGAGGTTTCTTCTAGACTCGTTGAATTACTTAATTATCTCAAATCCTCCTTAATTTCTATCATTCATAAGTATATGTCGAAGATGGGATTTTAATCCAAGCTGAAACTAATACCCGGATCCAAGATAGTTTTTACCGCTAGAACAGATATATAAAGGTTTCTAGCCAATAATATAAAACAAATGTTGTTTTATATACTTACTGGTCACGCATTCTGGGCTTCCCTATTTATTACGCTCTGGTAACTTGAACGCATTACCAGATCAATGAGACATTTTAATTTTTTTTCTTTTCGTTTTTTTTTTTTTTATATATAAAAATAAAATAAAAATAAGATAAAAATATTTTTTTAAAAAAAACTTATATTTAGATTTTCAATTATTGTAATATTGTCAGGAGATTCACAGTCATCAGTATAAAAACGTTTGAAATTTGATAATTTAGTTTATAATATTTTTTTAAAATTTAAAAAACATGGGATAGTGCTGTTTTGTGTTTAGTTTTTTTGTTTTGTTTTTTTGTTTTTGTTTTTTTTTTCACAGCCTGACGAAGCCCATCACTCCCCAGGCAATCTTGAATTCAGAATTTTTCTTTTTCCTAGACTATATGTCACCCAAGACTATAGGCTCCAGTCTAACCTGCTATTTACCGAGGGGAGAAGAGGTGGGTTCATACCTTTCCCAAGGGTATTAGTACATAAATTAATGTAATGAACACAACTGTAATTTGAATTGTTATCCATTACTCCACCGTGCCTCAAATTTGTCTTATATTTCCTTTCAGTATTTTTTCTAGTTTATTAAGATATGCCGATTGAAAATTATGCAAGTCCAGAAATTTCTTCTTTTATTTAAAGATAATATTTATTTATTATTTATCTATTTTAAATAAATAAATTTATAAAAATTATTTAATTTAAAAAATAAACTTATAGTAAATATATTGATTCCTTCCCTGCATGCCACCAATCTGCCACTGCATGGTTGGCATGCCACTAGAGTTTACCGCTGGTGGCTTGCTGTCGGACCGCCGGCCTGTTCGTCTCGGCAATGTTACCACTGGCGGACCGCTAGCGGCCTACTGGTGGCCCGCCCGCCAATGGCTCGCCGGTGGCAGCCACCAGAGTACCGATGTCGTTGCCATCGGCGGCTCGCCGGCGAGCCACTAGCGACTTGCGTGTGGGGTTTTCTAAAAATAGTTCTAAAAATTAAAAAAAAAATATACAAATAAAAGCTTAAGGAAATTAAAATATACTAATTATTTTTATGGGTACTACTCACTCTTTCTCTCCTCCTCCTCCTCTTCACTTTCTATTTTCTTATCTTTTTTTCTCTCTTGATCCCTCTCTACTCTTTCTCCCTTTCTTCCTCTTTCATCTTTCTTTTTTTTTCTCACTCTTTATCTTCCCTTTCTATCTTATTTCTTCATTTCCCTCTCCTTCTCTCTCTCTCTCTTCCCCACTTTCTCCCTTTCTCTCACATCGTTCTTTCTCTCTCTTTATCCCTCTCTACTCTTTCTCCCTTTCTTCCTCTTTCACCTTTCTTTTTCTCTTTTTCACTCTTTATCTTCCTTCTCTATCCTATTTCTTCATTTCTATATCTCTCTCCCACTTTCTCCTTTCTCTCTCTTTATCCTTCTCTCTGCTCTTTCTCCATTGCTTCCTCTTTCAACTTTCTTTTTCTCTCTTTCTCATTCGTTATCTTATTTCTTCATTTCTCTCTGCCTCTCTCTACCTCTTTCTCTCCCTCTAATCTTACTTTCTCTCTATTTATCCCATTCTACTCTTTTTACCTTTCTTCCTCTTTCATCTTTCTTTTTCTCTCTTTCCCATTCATTATCTTCCCTCTCTATCCATTTCTCTCTCTCCTCTGTCTCTTTCTCTCTCTGTTGATTTGAAAATATTTTTTTCATTTAGCTCACCACTGAGATAGCACAACTTTCGACATTACTATTTTTGTTTATCTTCACGATGATAAATACAAACAGTATCTATATTTACATTATTATTCGGACTATTGTCCTCATCTTTGTCACCATATTTATTACAACGTTTTGGCCGTTGTACGCTCCGGCCTTCTTCAGGTGGTTGGAATGTCAAACTGAACCCTTTATTTCGCTCACTGGGGTAGACTGTTCTAGTTCCACGTGCCATGTTTGATGGATGTCAGTTATCAGTTATCTCCTGAATAATGTAAATAATGTACATAATACCTCATCTCAGAAATATAGACAGTATCTATATTTTTAGCGTAACACTTGACAGAGTACTCAGATACCACACTAATTCTATACATAGTGCTTGCTTGAGGGTAATACTTTGGTCCTTGTCAGAATCATTGCTCTATGTCTAAATAAATATATCATCATTTTTTAACATTTTTATATATATATATATATATATATATATATATATATATATATATATATATATATATATATATATATATATATATATATCATAACTTTTTGTGCAAGACAATTTTAAATTTATTTTGGGAGATAACTCAGCCTAAGACAATATGTTTCTAATGTAAGTTACTTCCCTTACGTAAGTGTTGCTATAGTTACGTATAACAATCATGGCGGAAATCGACCCGAACGAAGAAAAATATTACCTTGAAAGTATTCTTTTACGGTTTGACAAAACTGTTCGCATTGTTTTTATTTCTTTAATTTTAATTATCTTTTTTTTTTGTAATATTTGTTGTATTCGTCCATTTGTGCTATCGTTTTTACGTTTGGATTTGTTTTCTGTCTGTCTCTTCTTGTATGTTGTGTTCGTTGTTGGAACGAACACCTCTTCTTGGTTTTTGTTTGTGACTTTGTTTTTTAGATTTTTTCATGAAACAGAAAAAAAAAACAAGAAGTCTTAGAGAAACTCATTTAATCTCAATGTTGGTGTTTTGAAATGTAAACAACGAAAAAAACAATTAATTTGTAATGGTACCTCGAAATTCATGCGCACTTTCGACACGTGAAAAAAAAAACATATTCCCTGTTTTTTTAAAAAGATAGCAAAAGTCATTAACTTTATCTTAATTTTTTTATTAAGTTTTGTGGAAGTATATTTTCGGGTTATATTATTTTTTTTATTTAACTTATGACTAAATCTTTTTAAGTGTTAAACTTTTTAGATGTTCCTAATTTTTACATTTTTATAAAGGAAAGCTAAATCCCTGAAGGAGTAATATAATTTTAAAAATATTTAATCTCGACTGTGAACACATGGAAATTATGGTCCGAAATCTTTAAAAAATTCAAGAAAACTCGAAAATTATTTTTTTGTAGCGAGTTACTGATATCTATTTTAATAAAATATACTGTAGTAGTGTATTTGGGGGGGGGTCTTTTCTGTTAATACAGCCCAAATAATGTAAAGAGCTACTTATCGCAATTATTAATTCATCCCAAGAATTATAAATTTTAAATTAAAGTTTGTTTTTTTTTTTTAATTACATTTTTGGCACTCTTTTGAAATGTGTTTAGCTAGCCTCGCAACAACTCCAACCTTATGAATGAAAAGTTACCAAAAATCAGGGAGATATTCACATTTCGTAAGTGTTCGTGATACTTAGAAATCTTACAATTTAAAAAAAAAAAAAAAAAAAAACTGCTTTTGGCTGGTTTATCGCAATCAGCACAAACGTAAACCCCACACTTAAAAATAGCGCACCCGATTCGCCCACATTTTTGGGGCGTTCGCAAATGTCAACCCAATCGGAGTGCAATGGAAGGGTTTTGCCCTGGGAGCATTTGGTGTGAATTTTAGTAAAAATTCTTTTTATTTCGTAGTGAATTAATATTTTGGGGCGAGTGGGAACATAGACCCCACACTTAGAAATAGTGCACATATTCACCCATATTTGGGCGATCTCAAAGGTCAACCCAACCGGAGTGCAATGGAAGTGTCTTGCTCTGGGAGAATTGGGTGTGAATTTTAGTAAATATAAATTCTTTTTATTTTGGGGTAAGTTAACAAAAGGTTCCTATTTTTTGTTTCCACGTAAAAAAAAATCTATTTGTTAGTAAAAAAATTGAGCTGTTGTATATTGTAACTAGTAACTATATTCCCTAAAAATATATTGTACTCTATCCGATATACTAATATCCCTTAAGCACTGTATAGTTGTCTCCCCTCCACAACGAAAACGAGATCGCCATCTTGGGACCTTGTGTGTTTAGTGATTAAAAAAAGTTATCTTCGTAGGGTTGCCAGACGTCCCTTATATACTGGATATGTCCCATATTGAATAATTTTGTCCCCTATTCCGTACTGACCTTTCAGATGTCTCGGATTTAGTTATTTTTCAAATTTTGTAATAAAAAAAAATATTTTTGCTACCTTCTTCTTACGGCTCTTCGTTGTATTGTTGCGGATGTGTGAGGTGTGTGTGTGTTGGAAAGGAATAGAAGGTTTGAATTATCAGAAGGTTTAAAATTGTGTGTGTTCAATAATCTTCCATCCACAACAATTAATACAAGACATAGAAATAATGATTCAGAAACACCTTGTTTCAAAACATAACAATTGAATTTATTAGTGTTTGATATACATGCACTGAGTGAAAAGGTCAGACAGAGTTGTGTCTCTTAGATTAGGTAAATATTTGTATTCGAGCTCATAAAGTGAAAGTATTTAAAACTGTAGTTTAGAAGAATAAAATTTCATTAGCATGTTTGGAATTGTGTATTGTACAAGTTGGTAAAAGTTGAGAAGAGATTTCAAAGTTTGTACTTGTGTGAATGTTGGTAATGGTCTTTAACGTCTGACTGCATTAGTTAAAACAGGAGTTCTTGAAGATTACATCTTGATACTTGGTAGCAAGGAATGAGACACGAGAGAGATGAATGAAAGAAACTCAAGGGAGTTTCCACGTGTTCTGTTTATATATCTGCCTGTATCATGTGATAGGATCAGAATTGACTTGGCGCCTAAATTGACTCTGCACGTGAGAGCGATCTGATTGGTTGAAACAGCAAGTTGGATGTACTGTGATTGACCAATGGTTTCTTGTTGATATTTTGTATGAAAGTAGGATGTTACTTACCAGATAGGAAGAGTGCATTTCCTAAAAAGAGGTAAGGCTGGTTTGTTGTGGAAGATTCCACAGTATCCTTAAGTAATGATACGTTTGATCAACACCCTAGTTCCAGTGAACGAGACTTTTCATTGGCTCAAACTGTAGCAAATTCATGCAAAATATCTTTTCGCGCCTAGCTATTTGGTGCCGATCCCTACTTCCAGAACTAAATAAAAAGGAAGCATTCAAATCGATTCAGGCAGTCAGAATTTCATCCTGGAGAAGTGCCAAATGAATCCACGACAGTAAAAATCATAACCAGCTACATTTTTGCCACACAAATTTCTCTGACAACACACACAGCATTTCACTCTACCAGGAACAATTTCTTACAATACTAAAAAGTGATAATAACTCACTCCTAACAAGTATTCGTAAATATTCAATCAAATATCTAAACAATCCAAGGTAAACAACTCTGGAGAATTTAGAGAATTAAACTCCTACTTTATTCACGCATACAAACTACACAAATTTCTCTATAAATAATATTTTCTCCTTAACTCTGTTTGACCAGTTTTTAAACACTTGAACAATTTCAAACTGTAAATCAATAAGAAACCCAATTTACCAATGGTCAATTTCTTGCATTATCAAACTACAAGTTTTCAAATTGTATATTAATTGTACATAAATGCATGTTGTTTTATTGAAATCTCATAATCGGTGTTTCTGTTTTTGATTCGTTTTTGAATGTCTATATTCTATATTGTTGTGGATTAATATGGTGAACATGCCCATAAACTAAACATCTTAATATAAAAACCTTCTGATAACAAATTCAAACTCATAGCAATCCCAACACTTTCTTTTCTCAGATTCTCTTGATGAAAATAACCCAAATGTAACGAGGAAATTAGTGTTGCTCATTCTGCTCTGCAACTTTTTTTCCTGCAGATTGCAACATTGCAGTTCTGTTGTTACTCAGTCACTCTTTCTGTTATGTGTGTTCATTGCGCATATATCTTTTCTATTATTAATGATTCAAGAAAATAACGAAACTCCAAATGTGAATCAACAAGTATATATTGATTTTCCAAGCATAGCTCAGATGAGACACAAGGCCAAAAGTATGAGGCACCCAGTGAGGATGGAACTCACTATTCAGTCGTAATTGTTCTAACGAGACAATCTTGCTAACTATTACACCGCCTCGAGGTGTCCCATGATTTTCCAAGTGTAGGTCAGATGTGGCACAAAGCCAAAAGTATGAGGCACCCAGTGAGGATTGAACTCACTGCTCAGTCGTAATTGTTCTAGCGAGATGATCTTGCTAACTATTACACTGTCTTGGGGTGCCCAATCAACAAGTATATATTGAAATAACATACAAGAACAAAATATACAATAATTTGTATTCAATGTATAGATTAAGGGAAAAGAAGTTGCTCCCCTTTAACTGTATTTTTGATTTGTGATTGATTGTTTGAAAGAAAGTTCTCTTTAGAGAGAAATGTTCAGGAATCAGCATTAGAACAAGTCTGCTGTCAGAATAGATAATACAAGAATACAATTGATCAGAAAGTGTGTTGTGTTAGAGAAATCAACAGAGTCCTGGTTGATTGAACTTGGCACAGAGAGATATGTATATATGTATTACAAAATTCTGTGTCTGTGTGCATTTGAAATTTTGTGAGTAAAGTCATAGGTTTGTGTTGACTGGCAAAATTTGCTGGACTCTGCTGTGAAAAAGTCGCCTCTTTTAAAGCTACAGATAGGCTATCCCAGCGAAACCGTGGGAAAAGTTGATTTTGCACTAAAATATGTGATTGGTTAAAAATTGACCAATCACTAAATTTGTACTAACAAAACAAGTAAGCGAGTTCAAAACCGAAAAATTCAAAGCAACGACTGTGATGACTAAATTGTCCTATAGAAAGGCAGTATCGATTTATTAGCCAATTGCAGACGAATAAAATGTGGGTGTGGAAAAACATAGCAGTCGCTACATTTCTATGACAAATGTTTTTAAGTGAGCTTTAAATTTAAAATGCTAAATCTCTTTGTTCATTTCGATATGCCTTCATTGACTGATATAAAACAACCATTTTCCTTTATTTACATAAGTTATTTCCCCATCAGCTAATATACGCGATCTGATAAAAAAATATTGGGACTGATGCTATAAAAAGACAACGATGACACATATCAATTCGGCATTTAATCTCCTTCGAAATAGTCCCCTTCTGAAGCTACACACTTTAGTGTCATTTTACATTGATGGAAGGATTCCTCAAACTTTTTTTTTTTTTTTAGATAGCAAGCAGCTGTCTTGTCACATTCTATTGGATTTTATTGACTTCTTGAAATCTTGTTCCTTTTTAAATGTGATTTGATTTTTGAAGAGGAAACAGTCACAAGAGGCAAGATCTGGGGAATATGGTGATTGTTGGACTTGGGGTATGTTGTCTTGGCTAAAAACTGCTTCATAAGATATGGTCATTGATTGAACTTTTGTGGTGTGGCAAGACAACCACAATCTACACACTTTCCTTCCAAGCACAGCTATAAAAAATGGAAATGAGTGAAAACATTATAATTTAGTAATGTATGTGCGACAGAGTTCAAGGCCAAGCCACTTCAATCTGCATACTTTAGCTCGGTTTCTATAGTAATAGTCCCAATACTTTTTGTTCAGACCTCATACATTATTCCCCAGCTCTTTGTTGTTCATTTCTTTTTCCCCATATTTGCTATTATGTCATTTCTTTTATTTATTGGTATATGTCATTCCCCTGCTCCACTTGCAGATATATGTCATTTTACTGTTATATGTCATTTCCTCATTTATGGATATATATCTTTTATTTTCTCCATTTATATGTCATATGTCATTTTTTTTCATTTACTGCTATATGTCATTTTCCTCCATTTAGTAATATATATCATTCCCTGGCTCCATTCACTGTTGTACAAACAAGTATTAAAAAGATTCTTGGCTAATATCACTTTCAGAAGATTTCTGCAAGGAAATCCTTCTTGACCAGGCCAAGAACATTTCAATGCCCCCTTCACAATCAGTTTTCAGCACCCCCTTCACAATTAGTTTTCAGCACCCCCTTCACAATTAGTTTTCAGCATTCTCTCTCTCTCTTCTTGTATCTTATTTATTCTTAACACTGTAATCAGCTGAAGTTTTAAGTGACACTTTGGATGACGATTATGAATATGAAATTGTCTCTGGGGATGAAGATGTTGTCTCGGCAGGTAAGTAATTATCTTTCTCATTTATTTATTCTCCAAACCCCCCTTGAAGAGAGTTGTAAGTCAAATGGCCACATCTCAGGCTTCCATTCTTCCATCCACATCATTAGTTCCTTTGTTTAATTCAAATTCTTGTTGCTTTGAGTGTTTTGGTAAAACATGGTACTTTTCTTGGCCTTGGTCGAGTTCTTCAGCTTTTTTTCAGCACACATTACACATCCTGGATAAGACGATAAACTACATCCAACAACAAGGCCTCTAATCAGGAAGTTTTGAGGAGTGTGGAACCACTTCTTAATTGCTAGCGTTCCCAGGTCCACCCTGACTTGGGGGTGGTAGCAACTATGGGCAAATAGTTAACCCCTAAACTGTTAGGGTCCCAACTATAAGCAAATAGTTAAACCCCAAACTGGGGTTAAAGCACTATGAAAGTGTAAAATTAGGTTTTAATACCAGCAATGAATTTTTTGAGGAAAAATTACCAGTGATACATTTTTGTAAATAATTATTACCAGCAATACATTTTTAAAGAAAATATATTGCCATCAATACATTTTTAGAAAAATATTACCAGCAATAAAAACCTTGTCGGCATTAAATAAACAATTATGGTTGATATGCCATAAAATAAACCAAACCAAACCAAACCAAACCGCACACATTATGACACATTGACTTGTAGAAAGAAGAACGAAAGCTTTTGTGGTGTGGTCAGACAAAAACGAAATTCAATTTGCCTTGTCCTGATAGACTTGCATTCTATTGGCATGATTTGCTCAAAGAGGACCTGACCTGGTGTTCTCTTACTGTGTTCACTCATCAGCACCCACTTGCATCTGAGCATTGGGATCATCATCCTCTCTCTCTTTATTCCCTTTCTTCTTTTCAGTGGCAGTAAGAAAGATAGCTGTGAATTCCCAGTCTACTCCTGAAGAGTTGTGAGCAGGAGTCACAGAGGAGGGTGGGTGGTTGACACGGCTAAGTAAGTCGGGCTCTCCTGACAGCACATCACAGATCCTCTTTGTGTTGACAGTTGGACTCAAAATTCTCAGTGCACGCTTGGATGGTCCTATGCCAGGAAGGATTCTTTGCAACAACAGTTTCCCAGGTGTAAAGATCAATGTTGGCCTGTGTCAGGGATGTCAAGAATGTTTTCAGCTGACCCTTGAAGAATCATTTTGAGCCTTCACATAGTCTCTTATTGCTGGGGAGTTTTCCAAATAGGATGACATGTGGGAGTCAAGTGGGACACATTCTGGACATGACCCACCCAGCAGAGAAGATGTTGAAGGATGGTAGCCTCGATGATGGAGAGATGTGTCCAAGCATTCTGTGTTTAAAGCGATGGAAGTCAGTAGCATTCAGAAGTGGGGGCAGAGGTTGCAACAGCCAGAGGCATCCAATCAAAGAGTGAAATTAAAATTTAGTTTATATTTGATTTGAATAAAGTGTTTATATATATATATATATATATATATATATATATATGCACATAAAAAAGTGTTTATTTCATGTTTCATCTGTTTTTTTCATATTTAAAATGTATTCCATCCTCATATTTCTCAGTACCAGCCCCTCCCTCGTACTTGAGTCTTTGGGGTCATACAATCAAGGAGTTGGCCCCAAGCATCACTAAACATCACCACATCTTTAGTCCAGTGTAGGATGAAGCGCATCACAGGAAAAATCTTCTTCCATGTTATCATAGATTTTCCTAAATTTTATATATATATATATATATATATATATATATATTTTCAGGCCAGTAAAAGTTGTTAATACTGTTTATTATAAACAGAACATTTACTTAAATATTTGTATGTACAAAAATAACATATAAACAATAAATATATTAAAATAATTGTTGGATTTAATTCATTTCATAATATGTGTGTGTGTGTGTGTGTGTGTGTGTGTGTGTGTGTGTGTGTGTGTTTTGGTATCTAGTCTAGCTGATTTTATCAATTAGAGTAGCATTTTCTTAATCAAAAAAACGCTGAGCAACTAATGCCTTGAGTGTGTTGTTTTGTAAAAGATTCTAAAAAATGAAACTAAATGAAACAGGCTAGATTCTATACACAAAACACAGATTAAAAAAAAATAATTAAGTTAAAATTTCAGCATCACTTCTCCTCCATACACATGTGTAATCACATCAACATAATCATCTCTTTAGTCCAATGAAGTCCTAAAGAATGAAATATGTCACTTAAAAAACATTTTTCCACTTTTCCATAGATTTTCCTAAAATTGTTCTTGATATATAATAACTTATATATCGTTTTCCCATAACTATAAATATAAATGTAGTATTGTATGCAAATTAGATAGACAAGTATAAATAGAGAACAACTGGCAAACATAGGGTTGGCTATGTTTAGCAAACCTGGTTGCTATTCAGGACACAGAGAACTGTACTACAACTACTACTACACAGAAAAATATGCAAAACATAACAATATAATTGAACACTGAGGTCAACACAGGGTGGCAACAGTCTGTTTTATACTTGAATGCAATTTTAGGGCCATGTGTTTTGTGGTGGCTTCATTATTTATACTGTTCAATGGGGCATTATGACTAGCAAGGATAGGTATCTTCATTTTATTGTATTATCCTAATGGTTACTGGGGAGGCAGGAATGATCCTATTTCAAATTATTCTAAAGGCTATTCAGTAGAAATGTGACACTGAGGCCATGAAGTGGTTAAATATTAATTATGAGCTGGAGGATCCAGGAAAGGAGTTAAGTATAAGATGAAATATAAACTGGAAAAGAGAGAGAGAGATTTTCCTGGTGACATGAAAGTGGAAAGTGGAAAGTGGCTTTCTTTTCCCCTACAGTGCACTCAAAAGTTGTTTTTTTTCTCTATCAAGAATTGAACAATCAGGTAAAACAAATTAAGAAATAAGTTTATCTCTTCCTTGAGAATTTGAGCAAACAAATAATGTTGGCAAGAGAGAGATAGATCTGGATTATATTTATGCAGACTAAAGCAAATTGGGAAATAATTTTATCTCTCACTCAGAAAGTTAAATAAGAATGAACTTCTCTTAATTGGTCAGATGTATGATTAAGGCAGGCAGGAGTTATGAAAACAAGTCCTGTCATCAGTGATTAGGTTTATATTATCACTGGACAAAGTCCAGGTAATTAGAAAGGAACTTGAGAATTAAAATTAATGACTAGAATAAAACCCTTTACACACTTTAAAAATTAGATCTGTCACAAAGACAGTTATGCCTGTCCTGGGCAGTTGGCTGAGGATGAATGCTGAGAGGGAAGGAGAAAGAGGGAGAATTTAGTGCCACCTGTATGGAGTGATGGTACAAGATGTAAAGTGAAGCAAGTTGGAGGGAAGAGCAAAGAAAGTGGATAATTCTCCAAATTTGGAAAGTTGATTAAGAAAGAAGAAATAGGGAATTAAGAACCCTTGTTATGATTAATGTGAAAATTGAGGAATCACCAAATCCCCAGAACCCTTCAGCCCTATGGTAGTTTGGGGCTGAAGTGCATATAAGCAGATAGTTTTGATAGCTCAAAGACTTTCACTGTGAATACCACATTGGGTACCTCTGGAATTCATATCAGCTGCCACCAGATCTACTGACTCTGAAAAACTTTGAACCCCATTACAGAATTTTAGATGAGGCCCAGTGTCATTAGAGAGATTGATGTGGGAAAGGTTAATTTTTGTAGCAAGAACTATATGAACCAATTGAAGATTAACCCAATGAATCTTTCATTTTATTTTTCCATTGTGAAAATATCTCTTCCCTTAATATAGTGCCCACCACAGCTCAAACCAGCACTTCAATTACTATGACATTCGATGTTCCACCATTCTGAAATCAAGAACACAATGTGAGCAGATCAAAGCAACTAATGACCAACTGTCAGCTTTGACCAGCATAAGTATTGACCGGCATAGAGTCATCTCTGTGATTAAAATGTCATCCTAAGACCAGAAGACCAGACTACCAAATGTGGTTATATCATCAGGTGTACGCAACGGTAAAAGAGTTATAGAAATAGTTGTTGGTCAGAATGTGGTTATTTGTAGCTATTGTTGGGCACCTCGGCGTGGTGTAATGGTTAGCAAGCTTGTCTCGCTAGGTCAGTTACTACTGAAAAGTGAATTCGATCCTTACTAGATGCCCCATACTTTCGGCCTTGTGCCACATCTAAGCTATGCTTGGAAAATAACTATTTGTAGCTATTGTACAGTGTCAATTGTTAACTTTTAGCTATAGTAAATATGTGAACAGCACAACCCTTTGTAAACATCTATGGGAAGTTAAAAATAAAAACAAAAATGCAGAAAAAATAAAATGGAAAATAAGGAAAACAGCATCAGCCTACTACAATAAATCCCAAAACTAAACTTTATCTGAAGAAGAAAATAGCTACAATCAACTTCCCAGGCCAATGAAAATTACTAAATAAACAATCAGAACTTATCTGAAAATGCAGGCACAAAAAGAAATTTTCACTATGTTACTTAAAAACTGAAAGCTAAAAATGAATGCCTTGTAAAATATCGCCACAACAAATGCAAATATAGTCACTGTATACAACACAGATAATGTAACATACTTTAAATAAAGCCAATACTTTAAACTACAGAAACAAATATGATAACAACACTGCCCAAAAAATAAATAATAAATTTAAAAAAACACTAAGTACCATAATTCCTCATGTATAATATGCATTTTTTTTCTAAAATATAATAAGCAAAATTAGGCAGGGGCATATTATGCACAGCTACAAAAACATCTTTTAAAAAAAAAATTGCTGTTTCATAGTTCAATTTCAGTTGCAAAATGACTACTCACCACAAACATACGACAATTTGATACTAACATTCAGCAATTGCAACCCCATAAGGATGTCAAATACAATCATATGTACCTAACCATACATACAAATGTAAAATAAAATAAGAATTATCATAAAACTAAATTAAAATAATATTATTCTCTGTTTAAAACCATTTTTTAATAAGAGTAGGAAATATTGGCAGTAATGAAATTGGAGAGGTACAATTTATAGGGTTTGATTACCAAACAAGGGATGCGTATTATACATGAGTAGAAGCATTTTACAACACTTTCAGCACAATTTTATGGGTGCGCATTATGGATGAAGGCATATTATACATGGGGAATTACAGTAAATAACAAACAAATTGACAAACTACACATGCACACATTACCACAACTAAGTAAATTTAATAAGAATAGTAAAGAGTTATTGAATAATTACAAAATACTGTAAATCAGCAATAATTAATTATCAGTCAAAAGTAAACAAACTATACATTATACAGCTGGGAATTTCCAGAATGTTCAAACCATTTCAAATATCTTTGCTGCCATTGGAAGTGTTTTTAAGTACAAAGAAAACCAGACAGCCACAAAAGTTAGAAAAGAGAGATGAAAGAAATCCCAAATTAACAGTCAGATAAATGAGGAATGAATACAGGCTTAACAGTGATGTTTCAGTTGATACAATATGCAAAGAATTATGAAAAAATAACTTGAACATATATGTAGCAGCAAAAAATCATCATTAACCAAAAAACATCAGAATAGAAGATTAAAGTCATTAAAAGAACATCTAACATGGAATTCTGGAAAGTGACAAAAAATAATTTTTAGTGATGAACGCAAAATACAATTACATTCAAACGCAAGAAACTATGTAAGAATACCAGGAGAAGAATCACAGTAAAATTTGGATGGGGGACACGTAATGGTGTGGGATTGCATTAAACTTTATGGTAGAAGAAAATTAGTAAACATTGATGGAAACCTAAACAGCAAAATCTATATTGCTATGATCTAATCTTCTGCCAGGCTATAAAGATGGAGAAATTTTTCAGCTGACAGTGCTCCTTGCCACACATCACATGCAACAAAAAGGTTTCTTGTGATGAAGATGTTTAACTTTTGAAAGACTGGCCAGCACAAAGTTTTGATTTCAATATAATTGAACTACTGGGGTGGGAAATGAAGAAACAAGTGTTCCAATGAAAATGTGCAATCTTCAAGAGTTTTGAGATTACTTCCAAAGAGAATAGTGAAAAATTCCCAATGAGAAAATCTGGACATTGTTCCATTTAATGCCATGTTGAATTGTAACAATTATCCAAGCCAATACTAATTACTAAGTCCATACTTTGTTTTGTATTTTTTGTAGGAATAAAGATCACTTTTTGCAAAGGAAAATGTACTTCGTAACTTAAAAAAAGAGCTGAAAGGTGGAAATTTTGTTGATGGCTCAGTATTTATGCATGGCCTTTTTTTCAGCATCACTATACTTAAGATGCTCTATCATCCACCATATAGCATTAACGACAATGCAGCAAATGGTTTTCTGGTCCTCAAAGATCATAAAATGTACTGAGAAAAGTATACTGCTGATCACTCAATTTGGAGGTAAAATTAACAGAAGTATTTAATTTACCAAGGTAGACCAAAAGTTTTACATGCCAGTGTATATTAACCTATAAATATATACATACAGATGCAAATTTATAAGGAAATATAACAGAAACAACATAGGTTTTAAAAAATATATTTTAGCAAATAAAGAGTGCTCAATAGTTTTGCAATTACAGCCAAGATGAATACAAAAAAATTCATACCGAGAAAATCTGGTTCTCGTTTTATTCAATGCCACATTGAATTGAGGCAATTATTTAAGACAAAGGTTGCAATAATAACTACTAACTCGATACCTTAATGCTTAGTATTTTCTACAATAATAAAAATCAATTTTTTACAAAAAAACAAAAAAAAATCTCTTTTAACTTAAGGGCTGAAAAGGGAAATTTTTGTTGATGGCTGAGCATTTATGCAAGGTCTTTTTTAAGCATCACTATGCTTAAGATTGTCTATCATCCACCAGGCAGCATTAACGACAATGCAACAAATGGTTTTCTGGTCCTCAAATTTCATAAAATGTACTGAAAAAGCATACTGATAATCGCTCTCGATTTGGGAGTAAAATTAACAAAAGTAATTAATTTACGATTATTTAATCAGAATATAAATCTAAACCTAAGAGTAATTCTTTGGGAAAACCTAATATTTACTCAAAATAAAAATACGACTGTTGATGCCCTCAAATGTCAGTTGATAACCATCTTCTAAATAATGTCACTTTCCTTTTTGTTTTTTACAGATTTGACTGAGGACTTGGACTGTGCGGTCCGTTGCTTACAAGAAGTTGAAAGTCGGGAAAAATCAGAATTAGTAAGAAATTTTCTGATGCTACCTTATTTTCACATTTTTTAAAACTATTTTCATAAATTACATGATAAATTTTTATAAATTACATGATGATGGACTGAGTAGAGAGTTTTCTTCAAAGTTTAATGCTAGTAATATGTGATTAAAACACAACAAAAAGTTGTTTATTCACATCTAGATTCTGTCAAATTAATATTGGCTGAATTAAGAGTACATGGTTTTGGGGCTTTCTTCAAACATACAGGGTGTTATGGGTAACTTGTCACCACTTTATATTTTTAATTTCACACATGTGTGTTGTTTGTTTTTGATTTTGTCAACTGCACAGTATAATAGGGTCAGTTGGGCACAGTCTGTGAGAAAAAGAGCACCATGACGCAATTCACTCTGCCAGAAATTTGGAAATGGCATACTGTACTTCTTGGCATTCGCCCCAGAAGCTCCAATACAAACATTTTGGAGTGTTTTGGTTTCAATCTAAGGACAGTACAGAGGATTCAGAAAGAGTTGAATGAGTCTAATGTTCATTATTTACATTATTCGGACTATTGTCCTCATCTTTGTCGCCATATTTATTACAACGTTTCGGCCGTTGTACACCCCGCCCTTCTTCAGGTGGTTGGAATGTCGTACTGAACCCTTTATTTCGCTCACTGGTGGATAATGGCGTTAGTTAGATCCAGTGACAGGACCCAAAGAGTGTGAGTTAAGGCGGTGGAGAACTTTGAGAGGAGAATTAACAGGAGATAACTGACATCCATTAGACATGGCACGTGAAACTAGAACAGTCTACCCCAGTGAGCGAAATAAAGGGTTCAGTTCGACATTCCAACCACCTGAAGCCACAACAACCGAAACTTTGTAATAAGTATGGCGACAAATATGAGGACAATTGTCCAAATAATGTAAATAATGTACATAATACCTCATCTCAGGAATATAGACAGAGTCTAATGATGATTACAAAGGTGTTTGGAGTGATCATAAGTGATGGCAACATTATACCTATTCATCTCACAGGGCCTCAGATTCAACATGGAGGCCTACAAGTCCCTTGAGGAGGTAGTGCTGCTCTGAGTCAAGAGGTTGGCTGCTAGAAGTCCCTATTGCTTGACAACAGGGCTCTGCACCATGACACACAAGCAGGAGAACTCAGTCATGGCTGTCAGACAATTTCTGTGGCCACATTTACCCTTATATTTGGCCTCTTAACTCCCCAGCCTGCAACTCCCTTGATTATAATGTATGGGGTGCACCTTCTAACACCTAAGTTGGTAACATTCACTAATTTAAACAAGGAGACCATCCAGAAGTGTTGCAGAATATTCCAAAGTCGTCTGACGGCAGTGGTTGAAGCCAATGACAATTTTTTTCACTAAAGTCATTCTTTGGTATTTCAAGATGTTTTTGTGTAACTTTGATTAATATATCTGTTAAAATGAGATGTCAGTGTTATATTTTCATTTTTGTGTAATTTTTAGACGACAATTTATCCATCGCATCCTGTATATACACACATTATATATATATATATATATATATATATATATATATATATATATATATTTAGTTGGATTGATGTGAGCTGATATTGAGCACTTTCCAATAAGTACCATGAATATATAATATATAAATAATATATATAATAAATTGCATATATATATATATATATATATATATATATATATATAAATATATACACTTTTCACACACACACACACACACACACACACAAACACATAAAGTAGAGTAGATAAGTTGGTCAATAAAACAAAGTCAAACAAAAGGGTACCGATGAAATCAGTATGAAAAACATTTATTAATATTAACTAGGTGACAAAAATAAAGCATGGAGATTGAGGTTCCAAGTTTGGAATTTTCAAACACGCCTGCATTCTTCTTCAGTGGATGCAAGAAATAAACAGAGTGAAGGTGAAAACTATCGAACATTAGTTTTTTGAGGTGGGTAGAATCCGCTTGTAGGTGAAATTATTAGAAAAAATCCGTTCCCTGTTTGATTTCTCGCTGTGTGAAACTTAATGTGAAAATAACCCCAGATTTAAAAATTGTGATTGGTGGTGGATAGTAGAGGAATGAGATGTTCAACATAGGGGAAAAAAGGGTTGTAGGATCAGGTGTGGGGGGTGGTATTATTTTAACATTAAGTTTAGCACAGTGAGAAATCAAACAGGGAACAGATAGTTGAATAGTTTCGATCATCACTCTGTTTATTTCTTGTATCTGCTGATGAAGAACTCAAGTGTGTTCGAAAATTCCAAACTTGGAACCTCAATCTCCGTGCTTCATTTTTGTTACCTGGTTAATATTAATAAATATTTTTCGTATTGATTTCATCAGTACCCTTTCATTTGACATTATTTTATTGACCAACTTATCTACACTACTTTATAAACTTATATGAAGTATATGTGGACCCTTTTTTCTAATTATATATATATAGGAGGAGGCACGGTGGAGTAATGGATAGCGGCTTGGATTGAGGAATCGGAGAGCTGAGTTCGATATCCAGTCAAATCCATTATATTCACTTACGCGCTAATACCCTTAGGAAAGGTATGAATCCTCTTCTTCTCCCTCCAGCTATGTGTAAATAGTAGGACAGACTGGGTTCTATAGCCTTGGATGGCAACTGGTCTAGGAGAAGGACAACTCTGAATTCAAAACCTGCGGAGGGTTGTTTGGGGACCTTGTGGCACATAATGCACCAGGTCTCTGTATTCAGCCCTTCAAAAAGTGTGGATGGCCCTGCACAAAACCTTCTCCATAATCCCTGTTCTCTTATTCTCCTCTTGCCTTAATAATGTTTTCCTTTTTCTCATATTCTTTCACAATTCAATAACCTTTTGCATTGAGTAAGTATGAAGAGTCTAAGCAGAATAGCTTGTGGAATAATTTTATTTGAATTTCTTACATGAAGCATTATCAGTGATTATTTATTTTTGACTAGGGTTTCTTTCATCTTAATTTCTGAGGCTTTTCATCACAATTTCTCAGATCTTTTCTACAGTTCTATACTGTTTATTTATTTCCTTAGATTACTTGTCTGATTTGTGGCAATGAAAAGCAACTAAAATTAAGATGAAAGAAATGTGCTCATCAGGAATTAATAAAGATTTACATGTGAACAGTAATTAAACTGTACTCCCTTATGATTTTTTTCTTGATAGGAATCCAAAGAAGAAAGTCCAAAGCCATCAGTGAGTGAGATACCAGAGCCAGTCGAGGATTTTATTGGAAACTTTTTGGTGCGGATGGGAATGAAAAAGTCACTGAATCACTTTCTGACAGAATGGTGAGCCTCTTTAAAGTCATCTTTATATCAGTTGTACTTTGTACTTTTATCAGAGTTAACTCCTCCTAAATTCTAACACCACCACATGGGGGAGCTATCCAATTACTATATATATTTGACGAGACCCTAGCATCATTCTCTATCTTTCTTGCATTTTCAGCCAACTATGATCATGTAAGCTGTCGCAGAAGATAAGCGTTCCCTCTTGTGGGAGATGACATGAACATTATATGCACACACACACATACATATGAACATTCATTGAAACACAACATTTCAACACACGCACACACACACACACATTAATGTCTTTGTCTATCGTAAATTCTTTTGTTTAATGCACATAATTGTTTGTACATATATATCGGTTCTTGTTGTTTTCTTTAACATTTCTTTTGATAGACTGAGTCTGCCATATTTGTTGGGGGTAATTTTTCCAGGAGTACACATGTTTCAATTCACAGTGCATATATGCACAAACACGTCCTGAAACACTTTATATCATTTTATACTTTGTGTTTTATATCGCTTGTACTTTGTGTTTTATATCGCTTGTACTTTGTGCTTTATATCACTTGTACTTTGTGCTTTATATCATTTGTACTTTGTGCTTTATATCGTTTGTGCTTTGTGCTTTATATCGCTTGTACTTTGTGTTTTATATCATTTGGGCTTTGTGCTTTATATCGCTTGTACTTTGTGTTTTATATTGTTTGTGCTTTGTCCTTTATATCGCTTGTACTTTGTGCTTTATATCGCTTGTACTTTGTGCTTTATATCACTTGTACTTTGTGTTTTATATGTGCTTTGTGCTTTATATCGCTTGTACTTTGTGTTTTATATCGCTTGTACTTTGTGCTTTATATTGCTTGTACCTTGTGCTTTATATTGCTTTTACTTTGTCTTTTATATCATTTGTACTTTGTGCTTTATATAATTTGTACTTTGTACATTGTATCACTTGTATTTTCTGCTTTATGTCACTTGTGCTTTGTAGTTTATATCAATTATACTTTGTACTTTTTTACCTCCTAATTAGTGCATTATATTACTGTCCTTTGTGCTTCACTTAGTGTCTGACAACACAGTGCACTATGACAATTTCTTTTCCATTATGCTTTGTTTCATGATTTTTTTCTGAACATAGCATTTTTCTTTGCCCTTTCTTCATTCTTTCTCAAGTGTCTACGACATCAGGTGAATATTTTTAAATGTGTTACTTGTTTATTCTTGTAGAGTCCTTACAGAGCCAAGGATTATGGCCACACAGATGCAGTATTAGTAATAATTTCAGTTTTGCTTACCTTATAATGTTCTTTTCCTAGAATGGTAAGCAACCAAGGCTAGAAAGCAAATATGCTGTGCTATTTTGCTCATAGTTTTGGATGAGAAGAGATGAATACATGGGCATTGGGTTGAAATGAATACGAACCGGAATTTGAACTTGACTTCTCAATTACATTTTATGTTAGGCCACCACACCTTCAAATATCTCACATATCTGAGCATGTTTGGAGAACTGACCAGTCAAAATGTTCTGTTCAATACAAGAAAATGAAGATATTAGTTTGCATAATTCACAAAATAATGCTGCTACTTTATCTTAGAACTTTAAATAACATATAAAATTCCACTTATGTTACTAAAATAAATGATAAAAATATGTAACTAAAATAGGTGGCATAATGATCCTTGGTAATATACTGAAAGGTTAATTTTGACTGCCTCTCAAACCTGAAAAGATTGAATATGTCCCAAATGTTCACAGATCAAATAATTAATTTTTTTCTTTCATTTCTCTCCTGGTTAATTTGATTAAAGTTTCTTAATTATTTTATTCCATGTATTTTTATCAATGATTCTATCATTTCTGTTAGTTTTTACCTTTTTAAATGTTTGTTTTGCTTCAGGTATGAATTGGAAGAAAAAGGTCTTGTAGAAAAAGGAAAGGTAGGCATGGTGCCAGATGTCTACAGAAAAATAATTGAACTTGAAGATCAGTTGAAGATTGCCGAGAAGGAATCCCTCAAGTATAAAAATGCAGCCTTGTAAGTATAATGGTTTAATTTTGGAGGTACCAACTTGTAAGATCTTCTTGTTTGCAGATAAGTAATTATCATTTTTATTACAACAATAAAAAAAGTACATAATTAAAAAGAAAATCAACAAAGGGAAAAACACAACTGTAATAGTTGGAATGAAAATAGAAACGGGAAAGAAAAAAATGAAGTGAGCTTACTCATCAGTGCTTGAGCAAGATCATCATCATCAGCATCATCATCCCCTTGACTTTTGTAACTGTAGGGGTAGGGTGATCTGAATGCACATTGAATCTCCTCCACAACAGCTTATCAATGGCAGCCATCAGCAATTCTGGTATAGTCATACTTGTCTATTGTTTGACATTGTCCAACCAGTTTCTGCGATGGCATTCTCTCCTACATCCACCTTCAATGGTGCCTTGCATGATGGTCTTACACAGGCTGTTGTGCTTTTTAACATGTTCAAACCACACCATTTTTCTCTGTTTGATAGTGGTGAGAAGAGGTTCCTGGTGGCCCACAAAAACTTCAGCCCTTTTCCACACAAACTCATTGGTTTTATGTTCCCAATAGATGATGCCAAGGAGTTTTTTCATGCATTTGTTCTCAAATACTTGGATCCTTCTTTCTGTTTCTGCCAACAGTATCCACATCTCTCATTCATATAAGAGAATGGAGACTACCAGCAATTTGTACAGTCTGTACTTCATTTGAAAGCTGATTTTGCTCCGCCATATTCTTGCCAATTTGGCCATCACTATCATAGCTGTGGCAATCCATGTATGGATTTCCAAGCTGCAGGTACAATCTTCCTCCAGTGAATTCCTGTCCATGTTGAACGAGGTGTAGGGGTACAATTAACTCCCTTTGGTCAGGATGAAGCCATATGGGTCACGTAACAGTCAATTAGTGACATCATTTCATAGAATGACAAAATGGTAAGTTCTTCAGTCAGCTTCCAGGAGTCAAACCAAAAAGTTGCTTTTTTAGCACAGAAGAGGCCTTTGCCTTGCCCAGATGGAGACTAAATCTGCCTCCCACAGTTCACTCGAATCTGGAATCCTAAATATGACTTCTCCAGAAACAGAAGAATCTCCAACAGTTCCTGTTCCTGTCACAAATTATTATACATAAGACCCCCTTTTTTTTTCACCTTTCCATTCTGCTTACTGTTGCATACATGTTATAGTTTCTCTGCATGGGACATGTATAAATGTATATATATATATATATATATAATTTTGTGTACAACTTACCGACATAAAACTCTCTGTGAGAACCAAGCATGTTTACCATTCTTTCCTTTCAGCTATTCCATTCTGTGCGTAAAATAAGGTGCTGTTATGTCATGGATATAATAATACCCATACTGGGGGAAACACAAATGGGAGAATATATATAAGTTAATCATACCCCACCGCCAAAAGATGATAAAGCCACTAAGAGGTAAGGGATTACCAAGACTAAAAGAAAACCAAAAACCAGGGCTGATAATATTACAGATTCTTCTTTAGGTTTTGTCAAGAATCTCAAGATGTAGAGTAGAAGCACCAGATCAAATGTGACAGCAATATTCAGTGCAGGAACAAATGGTAGGCTTATAAACATGTAAGATGAATCCTGATGGGAAAAATAGTCAGGCACAACACAATGGACCAACTTTACTAGCAGCTGACCTAGCAATTTATTCAATATAATTGTTCCACTTCATGTCTTACTAATTAAACCATAGCTGGAGGGTGAGAGAAGAGGTGAATTCTTACCTTTCCCAAGGGTATTTGCGCAAAAGTAAATATAACAAACCCAATGGGAATTGGAACTCTGCTCTCTGATTAACAATTCTGAGCCATTATCTATTACACCACCTGCACATCCTGGTATTTCAACTTGATGTGGTTGTAAGCCTCTTTTTAATTAGTGTGAACAATAATTTTATTCATATACTTCAGTCGAGCTCTGATAAGTAAGGGGTAAAACTAATTAGTTCATTTTTAAAATTATTTTTCTTTCCTTTAATTTTCTGGTTTTGTTCCAACTATGGTAACTGTGTTTGTCTTTTTAATTATCTCCTTTTTTTACCACTTTAATAAAATTTTGTACCACTAATAATATTTTCAGTTATCATTTCCATTATTGCAATAGTGTTTGCAATAAACTTTCTGTACATTGTTTTCACTGTGTACCTTACATCGTTCCTTTGTTATATTTTTGAATGTTATGCTTTAGCACTCTGCATAATTAATATTACTTCCCTTTCCACTGCATTAATTTTCAAGGCCTCTCAATTACAGTATCCTTATTGTTAATTTCACTCAAAGTTGTTTTCTGTTGCCATAGCAGGATATGACAACACAACTATGAAATTCAAACACACTATTGTTCAGGAAACAACAGTGTGTTTGTAACTTACCTGCTGTTTCCCTCTCCACCTTTTGCCTTCAATTTGTCCTTTGAGTGTCAAATTCTCCAAGCTCTCTTTCCTCATTATGTATCCCAGAAATTTACACAAGCTCGTTAAGTAAGTTGCTCGCTGCTTCAATTTGCCCCTCTTGCCTTCAAAATATCGTGTGAGTGTCAAACTCTTCAATCCCTCTTTCTTTATTATGTATCCTAAAATGTACACAATCTCATTAAGTAAGTTACTCGCTGTTTCCTGATTCTCCTCTTGACTTTAATATGTCCTGTGAGTGTGAAATTCTTCAAACCCTCTTTCCTCATTATGTATCCCAAAAATTTCAATTGACTCTTTCTGATTTTAAGAATAAGTGTTCTTTTGTTTCCATTTTCCTTAAAACTTCCTCGTTGGTCATATGTTCTGTCCATTGCATTCTCAGCATTTTTCTGTTGAACCGCATCTTTGTTGCCTCATGTCTCTTCATCTGTGAGAAAACTGTCCAACATTCTCTGCCCTATAGGAAGATTGATATCACATAGCAGCTCAATACTCTTTTCTTTGTCTTGTTTCTTAATACTTTGCTTAGCTTTTGGAGCTCATTCCAATGTGCTCTCCAGCTTCTGTATCCCATTTTCTGTTATAACATTTCCAAGATAATTAGATTCGTACTTGGGCTGGCCCGCGTGCTAACGATCCGTCATTCTATCCTTTGTTTAAAATTATACCAAACAATCATTGTGGAACGGCCACTCGTTTTAAGGGACGTAACTCTGTTCGACTTATTGTATATTATCTCCCTTTCGCTAAAAATAAGTGTGTCAAAACAAAATCAAGTACAAATTCCCTTTCAAATGAGACGAACGTTCTCTACTCTAATAAATCTAAAATATGCTTCCGATTTACTCTATGTGATTTTATTTATTCCTCCATTTACTAGAATATACAGGCTAAAGAAAGTATTCTACATTCATTGATTATTTGGGAGTGTAAAATCAGGATTCCATCACACTATGCTCCTTTTAAAATTAAAATTGTGGAGTGAGTAACCATGGTCAAATGCAAAATAACTAATAGAACTGCCCAACAAACAGTATTGACAGTTTGCAATAACAAGAAAAAGAAAAGAACAGTCCCAAAAAATAATATAAAGCAAGCAAACAATATAAGCAAGGCAGTAATAAGGCCAAGCAACAGTAATATTCACAAACTAAGAATTGAGGTTGACAAACAAAAGCAAGTTTGGACAAGCAAACGTAGCATTCCAATTTCAAAACAAGACAGACAGATCGAATCAGGTGAAACTGAGATCTGGCCTATTTTATTGACTAGGAAAAAATCCCATCATGTATTTGTGTGCTTCTGCTTATAAAATGGGGAAAAGAAAGTATTTTACAGTCATTCCTACTTAGATTGAAACTAACAAAAATTATTGATTTATACATATTTTTTTAAAACCATTTCACCCCATGCAAGGCAGTAGAGCCACTAAGATACAAGTTGTTACTGAGTGTGAAAGAATAAGATAAAAGAGAAACATTATTAAAGAACAAGAACAATAGAAGAGTAATCAAGAAGACAGGAGATAACGAATGACATTGCATTTAAATTTTTGAAGATCAAAGTGGAAAGCAAGAAGCCAGAAGAGAGTTCTGCAAGTGAGAAAAGCAACTGTTAGCATAGAATTTATGATTACATCTAGCCATTTCAACTGTGAATTGATAACCTGGCCTGCAATCTAGTACTGCATTTGAATTCATGAAGTCTAAGTACCATAGTGATGATTCCAAATAGTGTTTTTGATCTTTTATATATCTAATATGATATAAAAATTTCTTTTAAACATTGTTTTTCCTAATTAAAAATAAAATGATCTCCTCAACTCACAGCCAAAATCTGCAACAATGGTCTTTGCAATTCATAAAAAAAAAACCTTATGCAAGAAATTAAAGTATTAAACTCCTGAAAACAGTCAATCAAAAATTTGAGAAATATTGTTCCCTATTCCAAGGGTCTGGAACACAAGATAAGATTTATTTACTTATATAGTTTTCATTTTAATTAACTTAAATTTGCCGCATGAGTAAAATATGTTTTATTATTATTATCATCATCATCATCATCAATTTTGATTTATAACAAAAATAGTGCTTATCAGTAACTAGCATTTGTAATATATATTTAAACCAGTTGCTCCCAACATGTCCCCATCCTATGAGTGGCCCCTGCTCAAAGATAATCTGTTTCAGTCATGTCAACCTGTAATGTAGTATTTTGGTGTATGTTGCAATGTACTTTATGACGTATACCAAACACCACATTGAAAATTTTACAGAGAACAACAATTATTTTAATTTTCTTCTGAATTCTTAAAAAGTTATATTGATATATATAATATGAACTGGATGAGACAGATAGATAGATATCAATAGAGAGATAAATAGAAGAATATGAATAGATAGATATCAATAGAGAGATAAATAGAAGAATATGAATAGATAGATATCAATAGAGAGATAAATAGAAGAATATGAATAGATAGATATCAATAGAGAGATAAATAGAAGAATATGAATAGATAGAGAGATCAATAGAAGAATATGAATAGAAGAATATGAATAAATAGATATGAATAGATAGAATAGAGAGATAAATAGAAGAATATGAATAGATAGATATCAATAGAGAGATAAATAGAAGAATATGAATAGATAGATATCAATAGAGAGATAAAAGAAGAATATGAAAGATAGATATCAATAGATAGATAAATCAGAAGAATATGAATAGATAGATATCAATAGAGAGATAAATAGAAGAATATGAATAGATAGATATCAATAGAGGATAGATTCTGTGATTTATAATATTAATTGCATAATAATGCCAGAAGAAATAAAAAAACCTCCAGAAAATCTAATAGTCCACATCTACAGACATAAGATAAACCTATGTTGGGACAATCTTATGCACTCACTTGTAACATACAGAAATAAAACAGGCCATCCTATTGATCTAAAAAATGCTACCCTAATAAGAAAAGAACATAATGTATTATGTTGAAAATACTTAGAAAGAATGAAGATAGATATTTTCTCATCGATTAACAAATGCCATCACTTTATTATATTACAAACTTTCTTCAAATCAATGCTTAAAGAATATAAGATCAGATTACCCACAGCCTCAACTGATGTAAGTCAAATTTTTTCACTCCCACACAAAAATCCCCCAATCAACATACAGACACTACCAGACAGACATAAAATGACCTCTAAATGCACAAACATACACATTATCTTCCAAATCGCATATAGACCAACTAGATTTATGATACACAAACACACAAGAATTACGCACACAGATGCTACCAGATGAAACAAATACACGTGGTCTATGTTGTGATGTTGGTTGAATCTCAGTTACAAAACTGAGCTGATTCTGAATCAACAAGATGATTTAATATTTAAAAGGAGCTTTTTATTATCATGTTGTACAATCTTTGCCATCTCACTTTGCTATGCTGACTTTGTATTCATGCAAGCATGGCTGGTCAAAAGGAGGCCAACTCACATCAAGTTAACTACAATAGAACAGTCTACTTAACCAATGAAAGACAAAGAACAGAAAACTAAAAAATAACCAGAAATTTATAAGCATTTTCTATTTGTTCCTTATTCTGTCATGGTCCTGGGTCTGATGATAAACTACTTCCAGCAGCAAAGCCTCTGATTGGGAGATTGGAGCTTTTGAGTTATGTGGAACCACTTCTTAATTGCTGTTGTTCCCAGGTCCACCCTACCCTGGGTCCCAGATTTGGACATATAGTGAACCCCCAAACAAAAATCAAAACTTTTTTATAGTAAAAATACCAGCAATATATTTTTTATAAAAATTACCAACAATACATTTTTGTAATGTAATTACAAGCAATAAATTTTCATAATAAAAAATATTACCAATAATACATTTTTATAGTAAAATGATCAAAACTACATTTTTATAGTAAACTGACCAACAATACATTTGTAACAAAATGACCAACAATGCATTTTATTGTAGAATTACCAACAATATATATTTTTATAGCAAAATGACAATCAATATAGCACTAAAAAAGTATAAAAATACAATATGTACCAGCAATACACTTTTTAAAACAAATTACCAATAATACATTTTGTTGTAGCATATCTATGGCTAATAATGGGTATGGCCCTATTCCCATAAATACAGTAGTGAATACTGTATGTGTTGGTCTGCGGTAGGAGATTAATTGTGGAATTCACTTGACTTCGAGCAGTTGACTGCTTCTTCTATGCACCGCTGGCAAATCTTATATGTGTTGTTCTTGTTCTAAGTATTATCGTTCATTACCAACCTTCGTGTGATTATTCTGTTCCGTAACCTTCTCTAGGTTTCAACACATTTTATCATCTACAATTTATATATCTAAAAGAACATATAAAATGATGTATAAAATATCTAATTGAATCCATAAAATTGCATACAAAATATTTAATCTTTAAATAATATTTAATCTTTCTAAATAATTCAGTTAATTAAAATAAGTGTTGCATAATGTGTGAATATAATAAAATACATTGAGCTTCAAATAATCTTTCTGTAATATTTACAGCAGCACATACCATAAAAAGATTTCACACAAATTCTTGACAAAGAAATTCTGAAAAAACACTAATAAATTTTAGAGTCACTAATTCTACTAGAAAGACTTTAATTCTGGCTTAAAATTATAAAATAAACAAAGATGCCAAACTGATTTCTTAGATTCTTTTTGTTTCAGCTGTTGGGCCCATCCGCCCTTCTTTATTTATTTATCCTCATCCTTGTTGTTATTATCACATTTTTGGATGATGAATTCCAACCAACTTTATATGCAGTGTAAACTCTAAAAAAAAAACAAAACCATTCATCTTGTGATTTATCAAATATGATTTATTTAAGAATAATCAAATTGTTTTTGAGTTCAATTCCAAATAGATTTATCCTGTTGCTTTTTCTTTGCCTTAACAAAATTGTGACATGCCAGTTGACATTCCCTGCCATAACAGATTAATTCACATAAATGGATGTTATATAATTTTGTCATTACAAATAATATGATAACCATAAAGCAACAAATGCCTAAAAACATTATTTTATTGTTTTACATGTTTATAATAAAACCCAGATATTGTTTAACCTTCATCAGTCTTCTTTATTTCATTGATTTTGTTAAATTGTTATGGTCTTTCAAACTTAACATTAATCACGGGAGTTTTTATTGGTTCCCAAAGATTTGTTTTTCATTCTCACATCCATCACTTTCCAGGATGGATCACATGATATAATTTAGCCAATGCTATTTTGCATAATAATGGTAACACTTCTTAAAATCACAGCAGGTATCTTCCATATGCATTGTCCACCTGAGGATGGTTGGAGAATGGATTGGTCAAAATAGTGTGGTAACAACAAATGCAAGAAAAACAAGGAATTCAATAATCTCCACAACTATTGAAATGATAATATCTCTTCTCAGAATCACAGCCGTTATCTTCCATAGGGATTGTACACCTGGTGAAGGCTGCAGAATTGATCTGTCAGAATAATATATGAAAATATTTGTTTTGATTTTTCTTACCTGTTGATTAATTTCACTTCTTGTTTTTTTATAGCAAAGCAAAGGACACATATGTGAAGCTGCGTAAACAACGTGACTTCCACCGAATGAATCATCGTCGAGTGATCCAAGAAAAAAACAAATTAATTACAGATATTAAAAGGTAATACATAAGTATACATATATAGCTATATATCAGGTGTAACAGCATAATTGTCCATCCCACAAAATTTTAATATCTAAAAAGCACCAAACTAATTCAGGTTTTCAAATATGACATTTAACCATCTTGATACCATTTGTCGTAAGCATCACTGAAAAATCCTTTGACTTATTCAGCTAGAAAGAGTATAGATTAAAATTATTTTGTGTCAGCCCCACTGTCTTCTTAACTGAGCAATGGTTAGAGGAAAAAAATCATTCAGGCCTTCAATAATGATACTAACATTCATACACTGGCTTCCATCTTCAAAGACCATTCAAGAACCATCAAGAGAACAGTGAATAAGTTTAAAAAAGATGGAACAGTTGAGAGGAAAACTGGATCAGAAAGTCACAACAGGAAGAGGGATCATCATTTCAACTTAGAGCTAGAAAGGCCAATTAGAAAAGATACAACTCAATCCATAAGGTGTTTGGCATGTAAGAGAGGAGTTTCACCTATAACAGTCCATAGTGCAGCTAAAAATAGACTTGAAAATGAAATCATATATGAAACGTGTGAGGTACCTTGTTACTCCAAGACAGAAAGTTAGAAGGTTGAAGAGAGTGAAGATTATCTTGAATGTTTGAAAATGATCCTGGAATAATATATATATATTTGAACTTTATTTCAATCCTTCATGAACTTCCGATCCTTAGCTATGATTAATTAATGATGAACATTTCATCATGAGTCTTCTGTTATGCTTGGAGAGTAATTACACATTCTTATTGCACAAAGTAGAGTCTAATAGTGTTATAAAAACCTCAGTGAATTCCAGTAAGATATCTTTAATCATTTCTAAAATACAAAGGTTCAGAGCTTAATCTAACAATTGGCCAATTTTGCTGTTACACTATTTGGACACTTTTGCTGTTACACACTCGGTTATATAATGTGTGTGTGTGTTATCTCTTAGATTTACTGTTATTGTTCATATTGTTATTGTTTAAGTATAAATCATATATGTTTACGGTCATATCACACTAACATACCAGTTTTCATTTGATCACCAAAGTTAAGCAGCATCGAGATGAAGGAGCACTTGGAAACACTGGATACTGCAATCGGAAACCGGGTAAAAAACTGGTTGGACATAGAGAAAACAACTTCATCTTGTAAAACCTTACTTGCTATGGAAACAACAGCAGCAATGCTTTGCGTTGTTGAGAGTTGTGACCTATACACACCTCAGAGGATTCTATGAAACTAAAAGAAGAGGGGGAGGATAAATGATATGAAGTAATCCCCATTTGACTAACTCAAATTGCAGATAGTATCCAATTGTGCATTTAATTTCTAATTCATTCACATACAATGTAATGGGGAAAGCTTACAACGTCTACAAAAAAAATAAATTATATAGTCTTGATAAATCAAAGGACATAATACGACCAACCAACTCAATAATGACCACAACTAAAAAGAATTTATCTAAACTTAATATGAAATCTGTTACAACAACCTCTAAAACAGTAAGTTATTTAATTAACACAAAACAAAATAATAACCTTAAAACGTTTAGTACGAATATACAAAACTGTATAGTCCTAAGAAATACATAGGTGAAACATCTAGGAATTTAAATAAAAGAATATATGAACACAAAACAGTATGCATAATGTGTTAGTTGTTCATGTTGTAATAAGTCTGGCAGTAATTTCCCCTTAAGGAATGCAGTTTTAATTAATTTATTAAGGTGCAAAAATATAGAAAGCACACTAATTTCTTAATCTTCTGCAGTAAATTTATATCCAGGATCACACAACGTATCTCCTTTCCTAACAAAACTACTGCAATTACAATGTGGGATATTTAAAAACAATAGCGATAAAAACAAAGCTTAAAAAAAAATGAACAATGTCATCTTCCTCATGCAGTATTTTGACCAATCCATTCTCTAGCCTTCCTCAGGTGTACAATCCATGTGGAAAACACCTGCTTTTATTTCGATTTTCCCCCTCAGAGAAGGCAGGTGCACAGTTGACCTGAGGGATGACTTTCTAGCTGAGGTTGGAGAGAGGGAGAGATATCTATGTAGTAAGTACTGGTCTCACCACAGATGATGCCAGAATAGACTTTGCACTCAGTCTCTTTCAGAGATGCAATCTGCAGGGTTGACCTGAGGGATGACTTTCTAGCTGAGGTTGGAGAGGGGGAGATATCTATGTAGTAAGTACTGGTCTCACCACGGATGATGCCAGAATAGACTTTGCACTCAGTCTCTTTCAGAGATGCAATCTGCAGGGTTGACCTGAGGGATGACTTTCTAGCTGAGGTTGGATCAAGGGGAGAGATATCTATGTAGTAAGTACTGGTCTCACCACGGATGATGCCAGAATAGACTTTGCACTCAGTCTCTTTCAGAGATGCAATCTGCAGGGTTGACCTGAGGGATGACTTTCTAGCTGAGGTTGGAGAGAGGGAGAGATATCTATGTAGTAAGTACTGGTCTCACCACGGATGATGCCAGAATAGACTTTGCACTCAGTCTCTTTCAGAGATGCAATCTGCAGGGTTGACCTGAGGGATGACTTTCTAGCTGAGGTTTGAGAGGGAGAGATATCTATGTAGTAAGTACTGGTCTCACCACGGATGATGCCAGAATAGACTTTGCACTCAGTCTCTTTCAGAGATGCAATCTGCAGGGTTGACCTGAGGGATGACTTTCTAGCTGAGGTTGAGAGAGGGAGAGATATCTATGTAGTAAGTACTGGTCTCACCACAGATGATGCCAGAATAGACTTTGCACTCAGTCTCTTTCAGAGATGCAATCTGCAGGGTTGACCTGAGGGATGACTTTCTAGCTGAGGTTGGAGAGAGAGGGAGAGATATCTATGTAGTAAGTACTGGTCTCACCACGGATGATGCCAGAATAGACTTTGCACTCAGTCTCTTTCAGAGATGCAATCTGCAGGGTTGACCTGAGGGATGACTTTCTAGCTGAGGTTGGAGAGAGGAGAGATATCTATGTAGTAAGTACTGGTCTCACCATGGATGATGCCAGAATAGACTTTGCACTCAGTCTCTTTCAGAGATGCAATCTGCAGGGTTGACCTGAGGGATGACTTTCTAGCTGAGGTTGGAGAGAGGAGAGATATCTATGTAGTAAGTACTGGTCTCACCACGGATGATGCCAGAATAGACTTTGCACTCAGTCTCTTTCAGAGATGCAATCTGCAGGGTTGACCTGAGGGATGACTTTCTAGCTGAGGTTGGAGAGAGGGAAGATATCTATGTAGTAAGTACTGGTCTCACCACGGATGATGCCAGAATAGACTTTGCACTCAGTCTCTTTCAGAGATGCAATCTGCAGGGTTGACCTGAGGGATGACTTTCTAGCTGAGGTTGGAGAGAGAGCAAGAGATTTCCCTCTGAAAGTAAACTTTGCTAAATCTTACTCCACTCTATTTAATAAACATTTACATTTATTGTCATTTTCTCTGAAAGCATATCATGTACTTTACATGGTCATAGCATGTACATCTTGAGATTTTATTTATGAGATCATATCATGTACTTTACGAGATTATATTTATGAGATCATATCATGTACTTTACATGGTCATAGCATGTACATCTTGAGATTTTATTTATGAGATCATATCATGTACTTTACATGGTTGTAGCATGTACATCTTGAGATTATATTCATGAGATCATATCATGTACTTTACATGGCCATTATGTACTTTATGAGATTATATTTATGTCATCATATCATGTACTTTACGTGGTTATTATGTACTTTATGAGATTATATTCATGAGATCATATCATGTACTTTACATGATCATTATATACTTTATGAGATTATATTTATGAGATCATATCATGTACTTCATGAGATAATATCACATACCTTATGAGATCATATCATGTACTTCATGAGATCATATTGTGTACTTCATATGGTCATTATGTTATATACTTTATGAGGTTATATTATAAGATCATATCATGTACTTCATGAGATAATATGTACTCTATGACATTATATTATGTCCTTTATGAGATATGTAATTTATGAGACAAGTACTTTATGAGATTATATCATGTATTTTATAAGATTGTATTGTGTATTTTATAGAACAATACTTCGATAATTTGTGTCACTAATGATTTATTTTGGATAACTTATAACTTTTACTATTGTTAATTAATTAATTAATGTGATTTCAATATACACAACAATATTGGAGCAGTTCTTGAGAAGAAGTTGTCCGAATGGAACTTCCTCCTTACTAATGGAATACGAAGGGAATGGGGATGATTTACACTTGTGGGTGTGACATGGCAGGTCTCAGTTGTAAAGGTCAGAGGTGGTGAGACTAAGGAATGTAGCTCGTTAAAATACATACCATGGAAATAGCAATAGAGCAGCAAGAGGCTCACAACATTTCGTCTGTAATTAAGGGAGTGGTAAGGTAGAAAATAATTCATCACCCCACAAGGCCACGTAGATGCTTTTTGAACTTTATCAAGAGAGGCAAGTGAGAACTGGGCAGCTCCAGTCCAGATTTTGGTCTGATTTGGCTATTGTAAATATAGAGTATACCAGAGGGAGTCAGATACTTAATGGAGAGGTACAATGAACCACCCATTTTTCCAGCATTTTTAGCAAATAAATTGTATATGAGTTCCATTCCATTATGAGTAGTTGATTTGTGGTTGATTTTGCTTAACTATATATCAACCTCCATGGGTGATTTAATGCCGAAATCTAAATATTTTGATTGGTTTGGTTTGGTCTGGTTGATTTTGTTTAGCGGCATATCAACCTCTATGGGTTATTTAATGCCGAAATCTAAATATTTTGGTTGGTTTGGTCTGGTTGATTTTGTTTAGCGGTATATCAACCTCTATAGGTGATTTTAATTTATAAAATCTAAACATTTTGGTTGGTTTGGTCTGGTTGATTTTGTTTAGCAGCATATCAACATCTATGGGTTATTTAATGCCGAAATCTAAATATTTTGATTGGTTTGATTTGGTTGATTTTGTTTAGCGGCATATCAACCTCTATGGGTGATTTAATGCCAAAATCTAAATATTTTGAAAGCACTTTTATGGCTTCATTTAAATATATTTTGTACATAATTTTATACTTTTCGAGTAAATCTGTTTTTTGGATATATATTTTGTAGATTATAAAATGTATTGTTGATAATTTTACTATAAAAATGTATTTTTTTTTAGTCTTGCATTGGTTGTCATTTTGCTATGTAAGGAAAATGTACTGTTGCTCATTTTATTATAAAAATATACTGATTTTTTTTTTTTGGCAAGGTGTTTAGTATTTGCCCATAGTTGGGACCCTAACAGGTGCTACCACTCCAGGTCATGGTTGACCTGGTATAACAATAATTAAGAGGTGGTTCCAGGCTCCTCAAAACTTCCAGTCTCCCGATCAGAGGCCTTGCTGCCAGATGTAGATCATCATTACACTCAGAACGTTTTGAGGTCTGGGGAGAGCTTGAGTCCCAGTAGACGTTCAAGGCAAGGAGCCTCCTGTTAGGTGAATGCTCAGGGTCTGCTCAGTGGTGGTGGAACATTACTTGTTTGATTTTGGTCATATTGAATTTTACAGGCCAGTCCTCCCCACATTGAGCCATCAGAAGGGAAATGAGCTGCTAAGTTCTGGTTGGATAGATTTTTGGAGGTTTTATAGGATTGGATTGGGAACCTTATTTATTATTTAAACAACATCATTTTGAAGAGAAATAAATTTACTTCATTGAAGAGAGTACCGAAAATGTCCCATTATTCCTTCTAGTCTAAAATTTGTTTTAAATAATTACAGACTTTATCAATCATCTCTCATAATTTTGAACAGAAAAAATTCCTTCGTTTTGATAACATTTTTATTATTCTACCCAATCAAAACCTTACTTTATAGGATTAGAGACTTCATCAATCAACCCTCGGAATTTTGAATGCCAGACTCATTATTCTGTCTTGTTTAAAACTATTTTTTATAGGATTGGAGAATTTATCAATCAATCAATGTATATATACATCATAAATAAAGCATTTAAATATTTTAAGAATTCAATTTGTTTGATCTAAGTACAATTACCTATGCCTGACAATTACTTTCAGTAGAAAAACAGCAAATCTAAATACCTTGTAGAATTGTAAGTAATTTAATGTATTATATCATTGGACATAAAAAGAGTAATCTGTTTATTACATAAAAATGTACCAAATCTGATCCCCCATTTTATGAACAACAAAGTTTCTTGACAAAATTCAATTTGTTTAATGGTATATCAACTTGTAGTGAGTCATTTAATGCCAAAGCAAGTAGGGTTGGGATTTTATATTAGGTTGGTGCAAAAATAATGACGTAATAATGTTGTTTTTTGATGTATTTTTTAACGTCAAAAAACGACATTATTACGTCATTATTTTTGCACCAACCTAATATTTGTATATTATTATTTCGTAGTGAAATTAAGTTAATTTTTTAACATTATAGTCATGTCAAAAGTTGTAGTTAGTTTTTGTATTTATAAACTGTACTTATGTTAAATTTTTTTTTTTTTTAAGATAGGTCTGCAATGTCATTGATCCTGACCTGGCATCTCGACTTCAGTTACTTCCCCATCAACGTGACATTCCTTCTCTCTGTCTTTTCTATAAACATTTTTATGGCAATTGTTCAGATGAGCTTTTCTTTTTAATGCACTGACTGCATGATTTTAAGCATGCTACTAGATTGGCATCTAGGTCTCACCATTTTACTGTTGAACTACCTAGATGCAACAATCAGTTCTTTTCTAATAATATTGCACATCTCACTTGTAGATTGTCTTTCCAATTTCTTGCTTCTCTGCCACCTACAACTTGAAAAATTTAAATGCAATGTCAATCGCCATTTTCTGTCTTCTACAACTCTGTTCCTTTATTATTCTTTTCCTCACCTTTCCTCACTAATGTCTTCTCACTCTCTTTCACTCCCAGTAACCCTTTGCGTCTTCGTGGTACTATCACCTTGCTTGGAGTGAAATGATAAAAAAAAACATAAACAAAAAAATTTGAAAAATAATACAGTACAAAGCAACATCTGTCTACCCTACATGCAAGCTGCTAGTGGCCTGCTGGTAGGCTGCATATGGTAATGACAGCAGTTCTCTGGTGGCAACCACTGGCGGGCCATCGGTCGGCCTCTAGTGGTTCACTAGTGGTAATATTGCCAAGACGAACATGCCAGCAGTCCGACAGCAAGCCACCAGCAGTAAACTCTAGTGGTATGCCACCCAGTGGCAGATTGGTGGCTTGCATGTAGGGTATATTTCTGAGATGAGGTATTGTAACTATTTACTCTATTTACATTGTTCAGACTGTTGTCCTCATCTTTATTGCCATATTCATGTTTAGGCCATTTTACACTCTGGCCTTCTTCAGGATTTGTCTATATTTCTGAGATGACGTATTGCAACTATTTGCACTATTTACATTGTTTGGATCTCATATTTATTGCCATATTCATGACATTTCGTCAGTTGTACACTCTGGCCTTTTTCAGGTTTTGATTTGAAAATTCCAATAAATATCACCTGAAGAAGTTTGGGGCATACAATGGCTGAAACATCATGAATATGGCAATAAATATGATGATAACAGTTTGAATAATGTAAATAGTGTAAATAGAAAGCAAGTTTGTAAAAATCTTATTCAATGAATTATTTACAAAGTTCAAGAATGAAGTTTGTCGTTTAGACCACAATATTTTGGCTGGGTGGTTCTCTTACTTTCTTCAGGTGTTACTAAATTTCTTTCTTTGAATTTCAGACTGAGATCTCATTACAGCCAATATGAACCGACTCTGCATCAATTTCGTATAAAGTATGAAATAGCCATGAAACAGAAAATGCTGACCAAAATTGAATTGGAACGCTCACAGGAACATTGTACAGGGCTTATCAACATGATAAAGAATTTAGATTTGGCAAATGATAATGCAACAGGAAGCCAAGGTGAGAACTTTTATCTCTATACTCTGTATTTTATGGAATTTAAAAGGTTGTCTGTGTGTATTTTAGGTGTGTACAAGTTGCCAGATGATAAACAAAGAAGAAGCATATAAAAGCTTGAATTTCAACTAAAAACATGTGAAACAGAAGTAAGCTGACTTGAGCTATACACTGTAAAAATATGTATACAATTTTTGAGATCCTGTAGGTGAAATTGGCAAGATTTTTCATTCCCAGCTAACTTTATAGCTAACAGGGTTTACATATACTGAGTAACATAACACAGATTCAATGAACGATATGACATTTATCTAATTTCATTCAGTAAAAAATAAAAAAAACAATCAGTATGTTATGGTGATTTTCAACGATGAGTGGTTACTTTTATCCACTATTCCTTAAAACAAAGACAGTTAAATCAAGATTGTTTTAATGTATATGTTTCTGTTATTCTTATCATTTAACAGATATGATCCAGACAAATAGGATTTGTGGAAAAGGGAGAGTCAAACTTGACAGTGAAGGACTTGGGCCAACCCAAAGGGCTCTGGCTTCAGAAAGAGAGAAAGTCAAAAAATCACCTTCTACAGTTTCTACAAAGTCCAAGGTAATTTATCACCTCATCTATCAAAAAATAAATATAGTAGAGTAGTTTCCCCACTGCTTTCTCTACAGTTGTATATTCATAGTTGTCTATCTCCTAGACCATTTGCCACCCAAGGCTAGGAAGCTCAGTCTACCCTGTTATTTAACCCATATCTAGTGATGTAATGAATATGCATACACCTGGGTTCTCCCTCACAGTAATATGAATGTCTGGTGTCAGCCATAAATACAGACTGATGTGGAGGTACATGGTCGACACCTATTGCCTATGCCTATAGCCTATGCCTATTGCCTATGTTCATTACGATTACCTGCTAGATTGTCCTACCCAGTTACAGTAGCCAAAACCACTTAGCTACTTCGAACAAATATATCCCTTTCCCAGACATATCATCTAGCAAAAGAGAAAAGATGGATTCATATATTTCCCAATTCTTACAAACCCCAAGTTAATTTACCACCTTATCTCTCAAAAAATAAAAAGCCCATTTTTTAAAATACCAGTGCATAAATGATCGTGTCTTTCAACAGCTTCCTTCTTAATATCTGTGAGTTGATGTGAACGATAGTGGAGTGGTTTCCCCAATGTGTTTTCCACAGTTTTATATTGATAGTTGTCCGTCTCCTAGACTTTTTGCCACCCAAGGCTAGGAATCTCAGTCTACCCTGTTATTTAGCCGACATCTAGCAGGAGTGAAAAGATGGATTCATACCTTTCCCAAATGCATTAGTGTACAGTGAAAACAACAGACTTCACTTGAATTTGAACCCTGCTCACTGATTCCACTCTCTCACCTGGTAATTATTATATTACCTGCAGAGCCACTTGTTCAGTCCATAAATATTGTTTTTTAAGAGAATTTTGGTTAATTTGAAATGTAACACTCATGCTCAGTTCACAATAAAAATTTCCAGAATACTTACATTTATGTGTATTTGTACATGCTCCATTTGAATATGGCTTGATAAATTTGGTAAAATCTACCGTTTTGGAGTTATCAACAGTGAAAGTTCAGATTCATTTGTGTTGCAGACAGTCATTACTGGTGTTGTTTCCATACATTCACTGCAGAACAGCTATCAGTGCACAAACTAAGCGTGTCTGCATAAATAATTCTCATGCACAATAATTGAGATAAATTTAGACAAGAAAGATCAGTTCCATGCTTAACTTTCTATAGTCTTCCATGAATATATGCAAACAACGCCAACAACAGCTTCTGCCAACAACACAAATGAATCCAAACTTTCACTGTCGATAACCCCAAAATAGTGGATTTTATCAAATTTATCAAGCCATATTTGAATGGAGCGTGTACAATTACACATAAATGTCAGTATTCTGGAAATTTTTAATGCAAACTGAGCGTGGGTGTTACACTTCAAATTAACCAGAATTTCATTACTAACATAAATGTACTCAACTCTTAATTATAAAAGATAAAAACTTATTAACTCAAGTAAATTTAGACTATTATCTCTCCAGCTATTGATGTAAAGAAGCAATAATAATTATATGTTATTATGTTGGTGTGTTCAGATTTGTTCTGACTTCACCCAGTGAATCTAAAATACCATAAGCATTGCAAATAAAAGCAACAAAAATTAATAAAAGAACATTCTCTCTCAATCTAGAATGTCCTTTCAGGATGTGACCAATCATGGCTATTTACAGTTATAAATAAAGGCAAGTAAAGAGATAAAATGAAAATAAATACTAATTAAAATTATTGATGATAATGGTTGACAATGCTTCATCTAATAAACAATGAAAGTAAATACTTGTCAAAAATTAATAATTATTAATGACAATAATTCATCTCATAAAAAATGAAGATGAAAGTATAAACTAGTCTCTAATAATAATGACAATATTTGCTGTAATAAAAAGTAATATAAAGATATAAACAATAGTTGATAAAATTAACCCAAAAGATTTAGTGTATAATAAAAACACTAATCTGTATCTGTCTATATTTCTGAGATGAGTTATTATGTACATTATTTACATTAATTGAACTATTGTCCTCATCTTTGTCGCCATATTTATTACAACGTTTTGGCCATTGTATGCTCCAGCCTTCTTCAGGTGGTTGGAATATCAAACTGAACCCTTTATTTCACTCACTGGGGTTGACTGTTCGAGTTTCATGTGCCATGTTTAATGGATGTCAGTTATCAGTTATCTTCTGTTAATTCCCCTCTGCAAGTTCTCCACTGCCTTAACCGGGTATTGAACTCACACTCTTTGGGTCCTTATCCACTGTGCCATGTGTCCTCAACGACACTTGGCACAGTGGATAAAGGCGTTGGTTAGATCCTGTGACAGTTTCCTGTTTACAATAATGTAAATAATGTAATACTAATCTCATATGAAAACTTCAGCTAGCAAAAAGAGTGGAGAGTTCAGCAGAAGGAACATTTTGTTATAGTCAACAGAAATATCTACTTAGTGGTGTGTAATCTTCAGGGAAACAAAATGGCAGAATATTTAATTTTCCAGAATTTTCAAAGATACAATAAACATTGTGAAAACATTTTTATTGTCTCTCGCTTTTCATCTTCCCTTCATTTTAAACATTTTGCAAAGTTGTAGCTGAAGCAAGAATAGTTTAAAGTTATTGGTCCGAAAATATTAGTTTTGCTTTCCTGATAGAACCATGTATAGGTTCTGGACTAGTAAAATAACTAGTAACTGTAAGGTTAATGTGTATATTAATTTCTTAATTCTTTTTTTTTTCTTTTCTTTTATTTTTTTGGCTACCAGAGAGACTCCAAATTTCCATTTGACACAAGAGAAAATCCATATCTTCCTCCAACTAAGGGCCTGCCAAGCCATACAATCCGGACTGGAGGCTTTAAGCTGACAAAGACAATCCTAGTGCACAAATGTCCTGTCAGCAGGTTTGTAATACTTATTTTTGTTTTCATATCAAGACCTTCTATTTGAAATCCAGTATTACTCACAACTGATTTTTTGGTACAATGTAACACTGAAGAGTTTGTCACATGTTACTTTGAGAGGAGATAGTAATCACCAAGTAACCGCCATTGACACAAGAAATACCATAAAGGTCATGGTATGGAGCCCCAATGTTGTTTGAAGATATAAAGATACAGAAAGTGCTTATCTCACTTTGGTGGAGATAAGTCATGTGGGTCGCATGATGGCTGCTTAATGATATCACTTCATACAGTGACAGAAGTGATGGTCAATTTCAGTTTGTATTACAGGTTGCTTTCTTTAGCCCAGGTCCCCTATGGCTAAACCAACAGCTTATAAGTTCATGGTGCCATTTCCAAGATATAGAATGAAACTCCAGCTAACAGTCCTCAAACTGGGGAAAACCCAATACTAACTGTCTCCCATTCATGGAATATGTCCTCACCTGGGACATAAATGAATCTGGCTAATTTGAATCTTGAATTCTGAACATGGCTTCTCCAGACACAGGAGTATCTCCATATTATATGTAAGACCTTCCTTTTTGTTTCTCCTGACACTCTTCTTTGCCATGTAGATATATTATTCTCTACATGGGACATTTGTATATATGTAGATATAGTTTTGTGCATGTCTTAGTGATATAAATGTTTCTGAGAACAAAGCATGTTTGTCATCCTTTTTCCTTTCAGCCATTCCATTCTGTCTATGAAATATCAATGTTATTATATCATGGACATAATAAATGTAATAAATACAATAATAATAATTTAATGCTCATAATGGGGAAATTTAAATGGGAGACTAAATCTTTCTTCCATAGCTCTCATGACAAGGATATGAAGTCATTTATTTGAATGTACTTTGGAAAGGCATGAATCAATTTCTCACAACAGGTCAGATAAGGGGAACAACTAGCAAAGATTAATAAATGTACCCACAAAAAAAGAGGTGACAAAAGGGCAGTCTGTCTCTTGACACCACTATTACCATATACTCATTCTGCAATTTTTATTGTTTTAAAAGGTTATTTTTAGAATTTTGATAAAACCCAAACATATGAAACAGGTTTTATACATTTTCTCTTGGCACTCAACCTAGTAGTGTGAATTTATGCATCGAGAGCAAAAATGCATTTTTTCACAATTTATAATTACAGTGTAATTATGTGTTTTGTTTAAATTTTCTTGTTCGCTTATTTACAAACATTTTTATAAATTTATGAATGAAAAAATTGTTTTCATCATTAATTCTTTATAATATAGTCAATAATAAATATTGCATAGTTGGTGTACATATTTTTATAATCTTGTAAATAACCAATCTAATAAATAGATAATAAAAGTCTTAACTCCTTACCAAATCTAAATACTTGTGCCAAACACAAAAACCTAGATTGCAGGAATAGAAAGGGGGGAAAAGAGAACATGTGCTTCTCTTCTCCTTGTGGTCAAAACAGGTGCAAATCACACAATAAGACTCAGGCACAGGAGAATTTTCTCTTGCAAACTTCAAGGCTCTCTCTGCAGCTGGACGATAACTGGTGCCTTCTTTCATGATGTCAATTTGCCTTGACCTCTTGCTGTCAAAATGTCTTCTGCCTCCATCCACTGACCTGAGGTCTATTTATTCAGAAAAATAGGCTCACAGAAGTCCCCGCCATTCAGTTTCTTATTAGGGCTTGAGATCATGTCTCTCATTGGTCAATAAATACAAAAAGATAATTTTCCGTAACTTGACATAGATTTTTAACAATTTTGGTGGCTTTCAACCACTGAGCCAAAGTTATACAAGTCTTAACAATTTTTTACACAAACGATCCGGCCTTCATAAAAATACACTTCTCTCAAAAGAACGTGTACTAAAAAAAAAAAACCCTAAATGATTAAACATTTATTTAAGACTAACATTTTAAAAGTAGTAAAAATAAAATTTTATGGAAGTATTGTTCTGGTATTGTCGTAGTGAGATTTTATCTAGACCCCATGATTTTTAGTTATTTAAAAATATAGGAGAGGAGGCTTTAGCTCCCAAAATCCTACTCCAAAATAGCCTTAATATCAATTTTCAACTGACTTTTATTTTAGTTACCAAATTTTCCTACCTTGTCAAAATTACCAAATCTTCCATTAAGGAATTTTTCAGGCACCTGGTCAAATATAGTCTACCAATGATGGAAGACTGTTAGGTTGAAAATTTGACTTTGTTGAAATGTTCAACTCGTCCCCAAAGAAAATAGAAAAATAAAAAAAACAAAGCAGATAAAATGTAAACTCAACATTTTTATCTTCCAGAAATTATGAAGGGGATTTTGTAAATTTAGTTTTTATTCTTATTCTAGTTCCTTCTTTTAAATAAAGAGTTCCTTCTTTTAAAGACAGTTTTCATACAACCGGAAATAGACTAGACACAGGAAGTTTTCTTAATGACTCCTAACTTGTGATGTTATCTTTTATTTTACATGATGCAAAAACTTAGTTAAACACAAGAATAGACAAATAATTTAACAGGAAGATGCTTGACACTTTTCAAAAGTGTGTTACTTGAAGTGTACCAATTTTCTAACTTAATAACTATAAATTATAATTATATTAAAAAATAATTTCAATTATGTCCTCCTTATTTAAATTTCTCAAACGTCAGGCTGTCAATACATTACTCAATACGTTAAAAAAAAAAAACAGCTCCATGTTAAAAAATTCTCTTCTGCAATATTCTAAACTAAAAGTAGTATTTGTCTCAATTCAGATTAATTAAACTTTAAATCAGTTAATATTTCTCAAATAATGTTTCAGAAAAGTATATTTTATTATTGATTTTTTTTTAATAAAATGAATTATATTGTGTTGAAAGATGTGTCAGTATGGACGACTTTATAGATTTTACTGATAAGTAGAGAAAATATTCCAATCAGTTTAAATTTGGTTTTAAATACACCAAATAATTTTGCTTATTAATTGGTTGGTTTATTTTGTTTAGCAGTATATCAACACCTCTAAATATTTTGGACACAATTTTATGGCTATGGCTAAATATATTTTGAACCCATTTGTATGCTTTTAACTACAGATGAAATGTATTGTTGGTCATTTTGCTATAAAATGTATTGTTGATAATTCTACTATACCTCCTATAAAATGTATTGTTGGTATTTCTACTATATCTCCTATAAAATGCATTGTTGGTATTTCTACTATATCTCCTATAAAATGCATTGTTGATATTTCTACCATATCTCCTATAAAATGTATTGTTGATAATTCTACTATATCTCTTATAAAATGTATTGTTGGTATTTCTACTATACCTCCTATAAAATGTATTGTTGGTAATTCTAGTATATCTCCTATAAAATGTATTGTTGGTATTTCTACTATATCTCCTATAAAATGCATTGTTGATATTTCTACCATATCTCCTATAAAATGTATTGTTGGTAATTCTACTATACCTCCTATAAAATGTATTGTTGGTAATTCTAGTATATCTCCTATAAAATGTATTGTTGGTATTTCTACCATATCTCATGTTGGTCATTTTGCTTTAAAAATCTATTGTTGTTAATTTTACTATAAATAAGTATTATTGGTAATTCTTTTTATATGAAAGTGTATTGCTGGTATTTTTACTATAAAATTTATCTTTATGCTTTCATAGTGTTTTGTTTTTGTTTGGGTGTTCACTATTTACCCATGGCTGGGATCCTATCCCTGGGTAAGGGTGGACCTGGGAACAACAGTAATTAAGAAGTGGTTCCACACTCCTCAAAACCTTCAATCTCCTGATCAGAGACTTTGCTGCCAGATTTGTTTATTGGGAATATTAGATTTAAAATCTGTTAGCTTGGAATTTAAAATTAAAATAAAAACTTCAAGAAAGATTGTTTTTTAGTTTTTTTTAATGTACGTATATAAATTGGAGAATATTATATATAAATTTCTATGTATCAGAAGAATGACAAAATGGAAGAATTCTGTGTAACATATTTTTTCCTCTAAGAAAAACATCATCAGACTAAAAGTAATGTTCTTATTGATGGAATTTATATATATATATATATATATATATATATATATATATATTATATATATATAATGTACATGGCAGGGGAGATTTAAACATGAGTGTCAGTTTATAATTATATACCAAGGGGAAACACTGATGATGTGGCAAAACTGAATTTTAAATTTTTACATTTTTGAGTTTTAAAATATTTTAGAATCTTAAAGAAAATTGCAACAGAAATAACATTCATACTCAGAATCAGAAAAGACAGCTGAAATTCTTTGGACACATAATGAGGAAGGAATGCTTGGAAAACTTAACACTTATAGGGCATATTGAGGGCAAGAGAATGGGGGAAGGCAGCAAGTCACTTATTTGATGAGTTTGTGTGAATGGAGAGCTGGAGCCTTAGTAAAGGGAGAAAAATGACTAAGAGCCACACAAGATAGAAAGTTGTGGAGAGCCATGATTGCCTACATCTTGAAGGGACACAGCACATAAAAGAAGAAACCTGTTTTATTTGTAGATGTTGGTTGGGGTCGACTATCATTTCGAATCATCATCTGATTGTGTCCATTCTCAGAATTTGCAGGAACCGTAGAAGTAGCATTTTTCTTCCATTTCTTTACATTAGTTTTAAAAAAAGTTTTAAAGTCTTAAAGAAAAATTACAAAAGAAATAACATTTATACTCAGGAAAAGACAGATGAAATTCCTTGGTCACATAATGAAGAAGGAGGGTTTGGAAAACTTAACACTCACAGGGCATATTGAGGGCAAGAGATATGGGGGAAGATAGGAAGCCACTTACGTGATGAACTTGTGTGAATGAATGGAGAAAAACTACTAAGAGGCACTCGAAATAGAAAGTTGTGGAGAGCTTTGATCACCTATGTCCTGAAGGGACATGGCACATAGAAGAAGTAGTAGTCAAAGGTAATGATGTTGTAAAGGTTGAGTTTCATGAGGGTGGCTTGAGTTTTGTGGGAGGTGGCATTCTATCAGTTTTGTCTATGATTTCTCATCATCGATAATTATCCTTTAAGAAACAAAACCTCCACACTACCTTGGAGATACATAAAAGCTCTTGAGAAATTCTCCAGAAACAAAAATAACATTATTGCAACACCTGACAAAGGGGGGAAGGGGTTGTCATAATGGATATCAACACTTGGGTAAGTGAATAACAAAGTGGAAAAATTCTTCAGAAAGCTTTCATCAGATTAAAGTAATGTTCTTATTGATGGAATTATATATATATATATATATATATATATATATATATATATATGTGTGTGTGTGTGTGCGCGTGTATGGTGAGAGAGATGTAAAAGCAAGTGTCAGTTATAATTATGTACCAAGGAGAAACCCTGAAGATGTGGAAAAACTGAACTTTAAACTTTTACATTTTTGAGTTTTAAATTTTTTTATCATACCTGTCCAGGCGCATAATCTAGAGCCAATCTCATTCAGTTTCCTAACATTATCATTGTTGTTGTTTTTAAGTCTCCCATATTGGGATAACAGAAGATCTGCCAAGAAAGAAGCTGGATATAAATCTATTGTGCATGCTTTGCCAATCAGTGCACTTTCTAGACATTTTCACCTAAGTAAAATGCTTTCTCTTTTAATTTAAGCGGCATTTTTTTTTAATCAAAATTATGGTCAGACTCCTTATGGTGAGCAACTAATGCAGTGAGCCTGTTGTTTTGTAAAAGATCTTCAGAATTTAAGGTTACATTTGGTATATTGTAGGTGTGCGCATGTTCACATATAAACATTTCAAGAACCAACAAAAAATTGTTTCTACTACAGAACATTTATTCTTGGTTTTGTAGAAACTGTAGTGTAAGGATTTTCCTGGTTCCTATGTGTGTGTGTGTGTGTGTGTGTGTGTGTGTGTGTGTGTGTGTGTGTGTGTGTGTGTGTGCTTGGCAGTGTATCAAGTGGAATGAACAAACCCAAGGCTCAAAATAACTGTTTAACAGCTTTTATTTGTGGTCGGAAGAAAGTGCCAAATAGTAGTATTTTGTGGAAAAAAGTTGGGTTTCCCAGTTAACAGAGCTATTCTCTTGAGTAGATGATTAGAAGAGTGACTTCTTTGTTTGTTCCCACGGGGAATGAGAAATCTATGCTTCAATCTGCCAGGGCTGGTATAGGTCTTCTGCAATGAGGATTGGGAGTGGTTTTTCCTCTGGGTAGGTTTCTTGAAGAGAGATTTCTCTGCTTGTTCCTATATGGTATGAGAAATCTCAGTTTCAAACTGCCAGGACTACTTTGTGTCTTCTGCAGCAAGGGTTGTAAGTGGTTCTTTAAGCTGGCCTTGAAGGTAGCAGCTTCTAAAAAAGAAGTGGAAAAAGAAGCCAATAAGGACTCAGTCACCATTTTTTTATGAGTTCTGGAACTTTCTGTTGTTCTCTGCTGATTACTTCTGTTGCTGTTACTGCTTAAAGTATGGAAGCCCCTACATGTCACAATAGCCAACAAGTGAAATAGTTATTATAGTAGGGAAACAAAGTTCTCAATGTCTATTAGGTATGTCCATTTTCTTTTTCTGATCCAGAAGTAAGTTAGGTAAGTAATGATAAGTATGGTTATGTTGGCCAAACTCAAGTTAGTTTTGTCCAAACACTATGCATTGGGAAGTGGAAGAGAGTTTCTTTTTCTGATTTAGAAGTAAGTAATGATAAGAATGTTTACAATGGTTGACCTCAAGTCAGTCTTGTGCTGAGTTGGAATGACCAAAGTAAAGGTTGCACTTACTTCATTTGCCATTCAACTAGGGGAAGGTGACATTTCCCAGTGGGGACATCTTCATTCACATTCTGCTAAATCTTGGAGCAAGAGGAAGAAAGAGAGTTTAGTTGTCAGTTGATTGGGGAAAAGAGATGTTCTCAGCAGAGACGTTGTTATCCATGGCCTGATATATCTTTGAGAAAGAGGAAGGAAATGTCTATCTTTTTATAGAACTTAAACTGTGCCACCTAATGAACATTTGGTGAAGTGGAGTAATAAAATTTCCAGCTTCCTTATTACTAGCATAATGAGAAAATGTATTTCTTTTTTATATTCTTTATATTATTTATTGAATTTATTACATTTTCTCACAGATCCCTTTTGTGTTCATATAATATTTTATTTAAATTCATCAAGGTCTCTCCTATGGATTCCTTGTAGCAGTCATTACATGCTATAGTATAAATTACTGCTTTTTATTCAGTCTGAATAATGTAAATAATGTAAGTAATCATAATACCTCATCTCAGAGATATAGACAGGTATTCTTTCCTTTTATTGAAGCTTATTCTTTCCTTTTATTGTAGCTTATGCCTTCATCCAAAGAAGCAAATCATGGCAACTACAAGTGATGACATGAGCTGGAAACTGTGGTCAGTGCCAGCAGGTGACCTCATTGTAACAGGGGAGGGTCATACTGAGTGGGTATCTGATTGTGACTTCAATGTAGAGTAAGTATATAAGTTTCTTCAAATATTTACAATATATATTTTTACATTTTACATAAACACACTCTACTATATTGCATTTAATATGACAGTATAAGGAAGTGAGGTTAGATACAAATACTGGCCATCTACAGCATCTGGATAAACATTAGCCTATCTGATACTTTAACTTCACATCTAAGACTCCCTTATTTAGAGTTAATATGACAGTATAATGAAGTGAGGCTAGGTACAAATACTGGCCATCTATGGCATTTTGGCAAATTTTAGCTGACTAGATACTTCAACTTCATATATATGACCCACTATTTACATTTAATATTACAGTATTATTGAGTTAGGCTGGTAAAATTACTGGCGTTCTACTGTGTCTAAGTTAATATTATACAACCAGATATATCAACTTTGTATAAAAAACAGTGTATATTTTTGTAGCAATTTTTTGTGTCTTATATACCCCAAAATTCATACTCACTACGGATATGAAATAAACAAAAATTAACCTATGTTACTCATGATTTTTTTACAAATGAAAATATGATAATTTCCTCTTTAAAGTATAGGGTCATTTTTAAACAGATTGATGGCTTTTGAATAAACAGAATAAATCCATATTGATATCAAATTTTGAATAAATTTTGAATAAATCCATATTGATGGCTTTGAATAAATTTTGAATAAATCCATATTGATGGCTTTTGAATAAATTTTGAATAAAATTTCAAATTGATGGCTTTAATAAATTTGAATAAATCCATGAAATTGATGGCTTTTGAATAAATTTTGAATAAACCATATTGATGGCTTTGAATAAATTTTGAATAAATCCATATTGATGGCTTTTGAATAAATTTTGATTAAATCATATTGATGGCTTTTGAATAAATTTTGAATAAATCCATATTGATGGCTTTTGAATTTTTGAATAAATTTTGATGGCTTTTAAATCCATATTGATGGCTTTTGAATAAATTTTGAATAAATCCATATTGATGGCTTTTGAATAAATTTTGAATAAATCCATATTGATGGCTTTTGAATAAATTTTGAATAAATCCATATTGATGGCTTTTGAATAAATTTTGAATAAATCCATATTGATGGCTTTTGAATAAATTTTGAATAAATCCATATTGATGATTTTTTGAATAAATTTTGAATAAATCCATATTGTTTTTTGAATATTTTTAAATCCATATTGAAGGCTTTTGAATAAATTTTGAATAAATCAAGATTGATGGCTTTTGAATAAAATTTGAATAATCCATATTGATGGCTTTGAATAAATTTTGAATAAATAAAATGGCTTTTGAATTTTGAATAAATCCATATTGATGGCTTTGAATAAATTTTGAATAAATGATTTTGAATAAATTTTGATTAAATCCATATTGATGGCTTTGAATTGTTTTTGAATAAAATATTTTGAATAAATAAATCCATATTGATGGCTTTTGAATAAATTTTGAATAAATCCATATTGATGGCTTTTGTAGGTCCAGTGCAATGATACTTACTTTTAAAAAAACTATTTCAACCAATTCTCAATTTTCATATCACCATAATTTGCAGCGTTATCATTTTTTTTTACTTTTCCACCTCCTCTTCTACACACACAAATGATCAAAAGTTTTTCAGCTTTTAGTTCTTCACGAATTAAAATTTAAATTAATTTTCTTCAAGAATTAAAATATTAACCTTTATCACTCTGTATGTGACTTAATTTGCTGTACAAAAAGTTTACCCTACCACTGAAGGTGATTTTGATCCCTGAACAATAGTGTGCTTGAATTTTATAGTTGTGTTGTCATATCCTGCTATGGCAACAGAAAACAACTTAAATTAACAATAAGGATACTGTAATTGAGTGGCCTTGAAAAAGAATGCTGTGGAAAGAGAAGTGATATTAATAATGCACCATGCTAAAGGTTAAAGATAACAAAGAAATAATTAGTTTCTGTTGAAAATTCAGTTATTGTAGAAGTCCAACATCACATTTAGTTTGTCATTGCCCAATTTATAAGTACTTGATTTGTTACTGCTCAATTAAAAACTGGTGGTGAGGATAGTGTAATGTTTGTTGGTACAGAAAGTGAAATCAGCATGTAGAGTTCAGTTTCTGGCCAATTCTGTTTCTTTCACTTTGCACTGATACCCTTGCAAAAGGTATGAATCTATCATCCTCCATTTCTGAGTTAAATAGCAAAGCAGGCTGGGGTCACTTGTCTTGGGTGGCAGCCAGTCTTGAATTCAAAACCAGTCTGAAAAGAAATAGACACTGTCAAGTTATCGTGCCCAAACTGTGAAGAGCCATGACCACCCAGATCTCACCCAAGTTGTGGAGAAAAACACACTACTGTTGTTATGACTGCAGTACATGTGGTATTCTCCCATTGTGATGTCAAATTCAAAAAGTATGAGATATGAAAGATATAAAAAGCCTGGATTCTTGCTCATTGGTTTGGAATTCAAAACAGTTAAATTTTGTATCAATTATTGGTTAATTAAAGAATTTTAACAGATAAGTAATGACAGTGACCTTGTAAAAATACAGAAGTGACAATTTAAATTCAATATATAATTTCTTTTATTATTTATTTTATTATTTTTTATTATTTTATTTTTTTATTTTTATTTATTTATTTTAGTTTTATTTTATTATTTTCATTTATTTCTTATTTTATTTTCTTATTTTTTTTTTTTTTATTCTTTATTTTTTATTTATTAATTTTTATTTATTTTTTTTTTATTATCATTTATTTCTTATTTATTTTAATTATATCTTACTTATTATAAAACGCTCAATTGTGTGTAGATTGTGTGTGTGTGTGTGTGTGTGTGTGTCTGTACGTTTATATATTGGATCGGATTTCCTACATTTTTCAACTGATTTCAACAAAACTTCACAGGACTGTAAAATTACCTTCTTGGTGGTTCTGACAGCACCAAAAATTGGAAAAACACAATTGTTTTTGCATGAAATCAATTTGAAAACATGATTAAAACATGATTCTGTCGCCAGAATGAAAGGGGACAACTCATATCGAGTTATACTTATTATAAAACCCAGGTTGTTGTTTGTGTGTGTGTGTGTGTTCATTTATATATGGGATCGGATTTCCTACATTTTTCAACCGATTTCAACAAAACTTCACTTTTTTTTTTGCAGGTAGTGTTTCTTATTGTCTTGCACACTTTTTTTCTTTATTTTTACATTCAGAATGCTTTAAAAATTCCATTTACAAGACAATTGTTTATAATAAAATTCTATTCAATTGATAGACTCACAATGATTGAAAACAATGTTTTTGTTTGAGTTTGGGTTTGACCAATTTGTAAAAAAAAACAAAACAAAAAAAAAAATAAACTAATTAAGATATGCGTGTCCATCAACCTTAAACAATAATCTTTGTCAATTTTATTTTTCAGTCTTTATGATGGTCGATACTTGATCTATCTCTTACTGTTACATCCCCAGGCAACGCCGGGCTCTACTGCTAGTATTTAATAAAAAAAGTTTTTTGTTTGAAGTTGGTCAACTTATAAAATATCTTTTAATGATGTGTCTTTTATAATTTAAAAGTATAAAATTTATTTCTTTTATCAAGTAGAAATTTATATCTTCTAAAAATAAATATGCCCCTTCATTCGTGGGCAATTTATTTGAAACAATTTTTTGTCCTTTGTAGCTCTTAATATTGTTATCTTTTCATTTTTATCACCCCTAAACCTTGTTCTGTTATTATTCACTTAAGCTAACTAGTGATTCAATGTCTCTTGTTTTTCTGATGTTCTTCTTGCCTTCAATAGAAATAAAAGTATCAAATTTGAAAACACTTTTCCTCATTATGTTCCCTAGAAATTAAAACTATCTCTTCCTATTAAAAAAATAAAATTGTATTTTTCTCTTCCATTTTTCTAAAACTTTGTCAATTCTCACATGTTCTGTCCATTGTATAAACAGCATCCTTCTGTAGAACCACATTTCTATTGCTAAAAGTTTATTCTTAATTTTTGAGGAGATTGTCCAGCAATTTATATATATTTTTATATTTATTTAAATTATAAAAAGCTGTATTGTGTGTAGACTTTTTTAAAGCTTTTTGTTTTAAATAAAATGAATTTCAATCAAAATTTAAAGGGATCTCATGTCCAGATTTAAAAACGGCATTAAATAATTTTGAAAAAATTGCTATTTGAAAAAATTCACATTATGGAACTTCAAAAAACCCACTTTAAAATGATTCATTATATAAATCCAATTCTACAAACAAATTTTACCAATTTGGGTTGAAATTCTATTTCAGGTTGAAAATTGAGTTCTTCAAAATAAAATGTCAACAAACCTCAGTCCTTTAACTTTGATTCCTTGGCACTTTGAAGAAATAAAATTGAAATTTAATATCCTTTTTGAAGATATTTTAAACTAAATTTAAAACAAATATATATAAATTTTTTTTTTTTGTTTTATTAAACTATTATAAATTTAAAAATTTAAAATCTTAATTTTTTTTATTCATTTTTAATTTAAATTTTTTAATGTTCTTTTCTAATATTGGACACAATTCTAATCAATTTTGGATGTCTGGTAGATAGAAGAAAATCAAGGATTATAATGAAATTCCAAAAAAATCAATATGTCTAAAGAATAAGCAATATTTTTTATTTACTTTATTTTTATTTCACATCAATGATACAGACAAAATTCGTTGTTTATTTATACAAATTGGACATGTTAAGAATAAATAAAAAAATTTTCTGTTTGAATAATGTCATCCATTTATAACATTTTCAGTTTGGAGTTGCAGTTGGCATTGGACTAAGGGAAAATAATCTGCTTTTCTAGTTTTAATTTTTAGCAAAGTTGTGGCAATCTGACATCTCAAAAAAAAAAAAAAGCTTGCAGGTTTTTTTAATTTTAAATTAACATTATCCAAAACATTTAATTAAAGAAACATGATTAAACTGAAAAAAATTTGAAAAATGAAATTTTTTTTAATTAAATTAAATATGTTTTATTTCAGGATGTTTATTGATAGATGAAAAAACTTTTTATTTTGTTTAGCCAATTTAAACAAAAATTTTTTTTTCACCATCCCTTTGTATATATGGTAATGTCATGAAAAATTTTTCAAAATAAATTAGGTATTTATCAAAATAAAAAAATTTGAAAATAAATAATTTTTGATTTCATTTTAAAAAAAATTTTCTTTTTTTAATTTAAAAATAGAAAAATTTAAGCTAAATATTTAAGTCAATTATTTGAATTTCAATTTTTTTTTTTAAAATTTATTTTGATAAAAATTAGATAAAATCAATTTTTCCTCATTATTTATCCATCAAAATTTTTTGAACATAAATATTTTGCAATAATTTATCATTTTAAATTTTATAATTAATAAAAAAGTTTAACAAATCAAAAAAATTTATGTCCTCAAATTAAAATTCATGAAATTTAAAATTTTCATTGCATAATGTTGTTTATGTTTTTATTTCCTTAAAAAAAAATTAAAAAAAAAATAACATTTAAAATTTGAAATTTCTAAGATCTCCAAATATATCTCATAATAAAAGTAAAATTTACAATTTAATTAATTAAAAAAATAAAAATTGAAATTTTTGAACATTTCATATAAATAAAATATCTTTTTACAAAAATTCAAATTTTAATTTAAATTTTATATATTTACTTTTTTGTCAATTTACTTTGATTTTAATTAAATTAAAAAGAATTTTTTTTTAGAAATGCAATTGTCCCATTAATTGGCAGACCTCTGATGAACCAAAACTTTTAAAAATGGATGCTGATTGATTTGGGATTAAAAAATAAAGCCAACTCAAATCAAAGAAAAAGAGTAAAGATTTACATTTACACCTTAAATAATGATAAATTTTCCAATTATAAAAATTTTTTTCTAATCAAAAATTTTTTTATTGATTTTAAATCTGAAATATAAAATAAAAATTTTTCATCATTTTTTAATCTCAAATGTAAAGAAAAAATAATTTAAAATTAATGAAATTTTAGTTAGTCAATTTCACCTTCAATAACTAGCATATTAAAAGATTAAAAAATACCATTATTTTCATTTTTTTATTTTAATTAATTTTTGAAAATTTAAAGGAATGAAATTCCAAACAATTTTTAAATTCCATTATGTTATTTTTGGAAACAAATAAATTTTCATTTTTTCAAAAATTAATGGAAAAAAATAATTCTTGTCTAGAATGAAAAATTATGAAAATTATCCTGGATATCTCCAAAATATTTTTTTGAAATTAATTTTTCAAATTTAAAACAATTTTAAAAATAAAAATAAAAAAATGAAAAAAAAAAAAAAAGAGCTTTGTTAATGAACAATTAATTTAAAAAATTTTTTAAAAAAATAAAAACATCAGAATAATTTTTGATTTTTTATTTACATATTGAATGTCATTTTTTTTACATTTGTCAGGAAAATAAAATAAATATATTTTTTTTAATTAATTTGAAAACATCTTTTTTTTATATTAAATCTAATCAAATTTTTTTTTGAAAAAATAAAAATACAAAACATTTTATTAATACAAAAATTAGGTTTTTTATAAAAATGAATATTACAGATGTTAGGGTCCCAATTCCCACAAATAGCCCCAAATTAAAGTAAAAATATGAAAGGAAATATAAAATATAATTTTATTAAAAATTAAATAAATACATTAAAAAAAAAGACTAAAAAAATTTTATATTTCAATATAAAATATTTAAACAAATCTATTGAAAAATATTAGACATTTACATAAATGAAAATTAAAAATCAAAATGGAAACCAAACTAAATAACTAAAAAAAAAAAATAAAAAAATATATAAAAAAAAAAGGAAATAATATATTTTAAAATTTATTAAAAAAGAAAAATATTAATAAAAAAAAAATAAAAGAAACCAAATATATAAATTGGAGCCATTATTCATTTTTTTTAATCATTTTATCATTGAATGCCAAGAAAAATCTTAATTGTTCAATGGCTCAGAAAAAATTAAAAATTTATTTTTTAATTTTACATTAAAAATTTTATTCATAAAATTTATTAATCATTTTGACATATGTTTAAAAATATTAAAAATATATTTTAATTAAAAATTTGAGATTGTTCCATGGTAAATTTTTTTTAAAAATTATGGAGGTAATTTTTTTATAAAGAAAATAAACTATTTATGATGATCTTATGATTTGCTTAAAAACATGATTTAAAAAAAAAAATATATATAATTTATATTTAAATTCAAGCTTTTACATATGTATATTTTTAGTTATTATTTTTTACATAAATTGTTTTTTCTAGATTTCAGAAATTAAATTAAAATTTATTTAAATTTAATGGCAACTCAAAATTTAATATATTTTTTTTTAAAAGGAAATATTTTTTATTAAAATGTCAAATCAAATTTTTCCTATCAATAAATTGTTTTAATGAAAGAAAATGAGCCATTGATTTATATTAAATTTATATATATTTATAAATTATTTAATTAAAATTTTTTAAATAAAAAAAACATGACTTAATAAAACATAAAAAAACAAAATACCAGTAAAAAATAAAAAATTTATATAAATTGGAGAAAAAGTACAATGATAAAAATATTTGAAATATTTATTCCAATAATAAATATATAAATATATAATTATATTTAATAAAAATAAATATTATATATTCAAATATAAAAATATTTTTCAAATAAATCAAATTTTGTAAAACATAATTCATTTGAACTTTGAAAAACAAAAAAAATTTATAAAATATAAATTAAAATAATTTTGACAGAAAAAAAAAAATAAAAAAAAAAAAAGATATGAAGGTTTTTGAGAAACAACATGTATTTATTTTTCATTTTTTGGAAATTTATCAAAATAAATAAAGCAACAAATAAATAAAAACAAAAATAGTTTTATTTTTAAAATTTTTCAAAAATAAAAAAAAGTTTTAAAGGATCATTTTTTTTTACATAAGTGCCTTTATTTTTTTAAAAAATGAATTGAAAATTAAATGCAATTCAAAATGCATTTACTTTTTTCAAAAAATTATTTTTTTTTTTTTAAATAGAAAAAATAAAAAAATTTTTTTTTTTTTTTTTTTTTTTTTTAAAAAGCAATATACCAAATGAATTCAATTAATTAATTAATATAAAACAACCAAATGCATAAAAATATATATATTTTATATATTACTATTTATATTTATATAAACAAAATGGTGGAAATCAAAAAATTTCTTTTAAGATATATTTATATAAATATAAAAAATTTGAAATTTGATATAATTATGAAAGAAATATTTTTGATTTTAATGGATGCAAAGTAAATTCAGGAAAAAAATGATATTTAAAAAATGAAAATCAGTTGAAAATTAAATTAAATTCTTTATTAATTTAAAGGGAAAGGTGTGAAAATATTTTTACTTCCCTCCAGCTATTAAAATAAAAGCAGGACAAATTAGGTTATATTAATTGGATGGCAACTAAAATAAAAAGGAAAAAAAATGAATTCAAATTGCAGGAGGGTCGTTTACAAAAATGTGGCATTTATGAACCTTTCTGTATTTTCCCTTCAAAAATTGGATGGTCCTGCACAAAACCTTCACCACTATAATCAAATTTTCATTTTATACAAAAATCAAATTTTGGGGAATTTATTAAAATTTTATAAAAATGATTTGAAAAATTTAATATTATAGAAGCAAAATTGTAAAAAAAATTGATTATTTCATAATAAATTTCATATATAATATAAATATATTTTCTTAAATTCTTGATATAATATTTAAAATTTTTGACATAATAATAAAAATATTTTTCAAATAAAAATTTCATAAAATTAAAAATATAAAATTTACCAATAAAAAATTTATAAATACATTTAAATTAATATCAATTAGGTTAACAAAAACAAATTTTCAAATACAAATTATTTTTTATTGAAAACAAAAATTTCAGTTCATTCTTTTTTAATTTAAAAATATAACAACAAATAAATTTTTTTAAATTTTTTTTCAATATAACAATTCATATCAATCAATTTTCATTAAGATATATATATGAAAAATTAACTAATGAAAATTTTTTAAAAAATGGATAGATAATGAAATACTTAGATATATATGTATATATAGATGATATATATATAAATGAATATATATATATATAGATACAGGATGCAATGTATAAATTGTTGCCATTTTATATTTTTAATTTATACATATGAATGTTGTTTTTTTTTGATTTTGTCAACTGCACAGTATAGTAGGGTCAGTTGGGCACCGTCTGTGAGAAAAAGAGCACCATGACGCAATTCACTCTGCCAGAAATTTGGAAATGGCATGCTGTACTGCTTGGCATTCATGCTGAGAAGCTCCAATACAAACATTTCAGAGTGTTTGGGTGTCAATCTGAGGACAGTGCAGAGGATTTGGAAAGAGTTGGATGAGTCTAATGGTGATTATGAAGAAGGTATGGCAGTTTGGAAAACTCACTCTGATGTTCTGATAAGAAAAGAACATTGAATTTGTTGGTGAGGGCCTCAGACTCAACATGGAGGCCTACATCAAGTTCCTTGAGGAGTTAGTGCTGCCCTGGGTCAAAAGGGTGGCTGCTGGAAGACCCTATGTCTGGCAACAGGACTCTGCACCATGCCACACAAGCAGGAGAACCCAGTCCTGGCTGTCAGACAATTTCTGCGACCACATCACCCCTTACATCTGGCCACCTAACTCCCCAGACTGCAACCCTACTCGATTATTATGTGGGGGCACAGTTGAGTGAGAGACCAACAAAACTCATTGTTATATCAAAGACGGACTGAAGGCAAGGATTATGGCAGCATTCATCAACTTAAACAAGGAGACCATCCAGGTGAGTTGCAGGAGATTCTGAAGAAGTCTGAAGGCTGTAATTGAAGCCAATATCAATTTTATTGAACAAATTTATTCTTTGGTATTTCAAGATTTTTTGTGTAATTTTTGGTAAATATATCTGTAAAAATGAGATGTCAGTGTTATTTTCATTTTTGTATAATTTAGATGACAATTTATCCATCGCACATTGTATATATATTTATGATATATATTTAAATATATAATAACAATATATAGAAAGATGATAGATGGATAGATTTATGAAAAAAATAAATTCTTTTCATTTTTAATTTAAATTTCATCACTGCATAGTTTTAAATTATTTAGATAGATAAATTTTGTTTACATGGTCAAAAATCAATTGAGGAAAATGAAATTGATATTTTATGAATATTGATTAATTTTCATCATATGGAAAATAAAATATATTAATTTTCATAAAAAATATCTGACAAATAAACAAAATATTATATATTATTTTTAAATAATATATATATATATATATATATATATATATACATTTTTTAGATTTAAAAAAATAAAAATCCATTTTTTCAAATTTATTTAAAAAATTTTTTTTATAAATTTTTCATTTTTTCTATAAACAAAATCAAACAATATTCACCAAAATAATGATAAAAAAATTTTTTTCTTATTATTAAAATATTATTTCCATTTAAATTCAAAAAATCTATTAGTACACTAATTAAAAATAAATTTATTTTTTTAAACATGGTATTTCTTCAATTTAATAAAATTTTATTTAATCCAAAAAAAATTTTTTGACTTTTTAGTTAAAATTTGATATTAAATTAATTTCAATTTTTAAATATTCAATAAATTTAAAATTAATGTAATAATAAAAAATAGTATAAAAATTTAAAAATTAATTGTAAAAAAAAAAGATGACAGGGAATAAAAATCAAAAGGCATTTCAATATTTAGATAAACAATATTCTTTACAAATTTCATTTATAAATTTATAAAATAAATTGTTTTTTGAATTTTTTTTTTATTGAATGCATTCATTATTTTTTTAAATTTTGCATCAAAGTTTCCAAAAATAAACCAAAAAGGATTTGTTATTGAAATTTTTTATTTTTTAAATTAAAAAAAATAAAATTTTTATTTTTAAAAAAATTAATGTTGAATGGTTTTTTTAAAAAGAAATAATCTTCAAAACAAAAATTCATAAGACAATTTAAAATCAATTTATTATATTTTTTTTTTTAAAATTAGATGAAGATTTTTATTTTTAAAAATAAAAAATATTTTTTTGAAATTTTTTTTAATTTTAAAAATTTAAATATTTAGTTAATAAAAATCCATTTTAAAATTAAAATTTATCTTTTCATAGAAAAAGATAAATTTTACATTAAAATTTTTGCAAAATAAATTTGAAAAAAAAATAATTTAAAAAAAAATTATTAAAGTTTTTTATTTTAAATTATATGAAAATGGATTTGAATCAAAGTGAAAAATTTTTTGAATTTTTTAAAATATACATGAAAATTAAAAGAATTTTGTTCAAAATATATAAATATATATATATTTTTTTTGCATTTTTTGCAAAAAATATTATTCATTCAGTAAAAAATTATGTTTAAACGTGTATGTTTGCCTTTTTTAAATTTTTTAAATATATTAAAAGGTTTATTTTTCAAAAATTTTTTGGGCCTGTAGATGAAAATGTTTTTCATATATATATTGGTAAATTTATAAACATACAAATAAATTTTCATTGAAAAAGAAATATAAATGGAAAATATAAATCATATTTTCCATAATTAAACATATTTTTATATATATATATATATATATATATATATATATATATAAAATATTGTTTATAATATGAAAGCTATTTTTTTTTTTTTTTTTTTCTTTTATAAACTCATTATATATATTTATATAAATATTTATAAAACAATGGCAAATAAAACAATTTGTTTCAGTTCCCTTTTTTAAAAATGAATAATCTAATAGAATTTATAAATCATTTTTTAAAATATATATTAATTTTTACAAATTTTTTTACTTTCATTTAAAATAATGAAAATTAAAATATATTGAAATAAAAATTGTAATTTTTGAAAAAATTTCTAAACAAAAATATTTACAGATAAGACAGATATCTCTGATGAAAAGGATTTCTCGAAAATATTTTTTTCAATAAATATTTTTTTTTTTAATATTAAATCTATTTAACAATAATTTTTGTTTTTTAAAAATATTTAGAAATTTAAAAGATGTTTTTGATATAAAATTTTAAATATGGAAACAAACAAATAAATTAAAGACTATTAAATTGGCATCTAGATAAAATGTGATTTTATCTTAAAATTTTTTTAAAAAAATTGCCATTTTAATAAAAGTGAATATTGAAAACAATCATCAAAATTTCAAATATTTTAATCAAGTTCCAATTTTAAAAAAAAAAATTTTAAATCTATAAATAAAAAAATTTAAAGGCAACATCAATTGCCATTTTTAAATCCCATTAATTTTTTTTTTGAATACAAAATTATATAAAAAATTCTTTAATTCTCTGGTAAAAAGTTTTTTTCATTTTTTTAGAAGAATAAATAAAATTTAATTTTACATTTTTTGTTTCGAAAACACACACACACATATTGTGTGTAAATATAATATATTTAATATATATTTGTGTTTGTGTAAATGTGTGCAAAAAAAAATAAATAAAAAAGTTATAAGAAATTTTCCAAGTCAAGTTTCACAGATTTTTTTTCACTCTTTCAGATAAAAATTAAAAAATAAATTTTATAAAAAATTTCATTAATAGATATGTTCATTTATATTAAATCTTTTTAAATTATTTTTGTACAATTTTAATTTTGTTTGAATTTTAATTCAAAAAGTTTGAAATGGTTTGCAAAAAAAAATTGTAAAATATTATCAAATTGACAAATTAAATTTCTTTAAAACAGATTATATACATCTATATAAAAATTTAGAATTGCAGTGTATTTAAAGTGAATCCCATTATTTATTTCTGTCAAAAATTCCCAGACATAAAATGCTAAAATTTCAAGGAATTTTAAAATTGATGTATATGTTGATTTTATTTTTTTTTTTGTTGTGGTGATGGATTTAAAAAAAATTAAAAAATCGCCAATGTATTTTTTTTAAAAAAATTGTGCTTACATTTATAGAAGCATGAATAAATTTTTTGTGAAAAAATAATTGAAAAAAAAAAATGAATAATTTATTATATTCACTCTTTTTAGAAATTTTAACATTTATTTTTTTTGCTAAACATTTTTAAAATTGGTTTCCATTTTTAAAGCAAATAAAATGTTTGAAAATCAATGGACAGTTTATATAAATATATGCAGTTAAATTCCCAGAATATCATATGTTATGGTTTTATTACACACAAAAGATGCATTTTTCATTTTTTTTGTCCTTTTTTGTTTTCATAAAAAAAGTTTTTTTTTTTTTAAAAAAACAAATGTTTTACATCATTTTTTACACATGATCATTAGAAAAAGGTTATTTTTGTATATTTAAAAAATTGAAAAAAAATTTTTTGCTATTCTCATGAACACAAATTAAAATTTCCCAAATTTTCTTATATATTTACCATTCCATCAGATATTATCATCCATTTATTTTTAACACACACACAAAACATATATATATATATTATATAAATTAATTAGATAATTTTTAAATAAATTTTTTTAAAATATAATCATTCCAATTTTATATAATATATAATAATTTATACAATTTTATATTTTTATATGTTATTTTTTAACATTTTATATATATATATATATATATATAAATATATATATATATATATATATATATATATATATGTATATATATTTATGGCAGAAATCCTTCTTTCATGCACATTTCATTGAATACAACAGACAATGTATTTTGATTTAGTTTTTTTATACAATTTCTCATTTGAATCTAACAAATTTTTTTTCTTTTCAGATGATAAATTATATAAAAACTGTCCGAATGTTAATTTTTTATATATTATTTTCATATAATACATTTAGCCATTTTCAAGGATTAAATATTTTAACTGTTAAATAAGAAATAGTTTATTTGTATGTATTATTTATATTGGTTTTTTCATTTTTCTTGCTCATATTAAAAATTATCAACATTAACTGAAATATATATATATATATATATATATATATATATTATAAATATATATATATATATATAAAGAAATATACTTTTAAGGTGTGCTATATTTATGGGATATCTTGCTCAATATCAGAGATAGGTTGTAAATAAATATAAAAGTGAACATTGAAGTCAATACATAGAGCCTATTCATCTTGTTTCATTCAAATAATTATACATTTATTTAAGAAGAATTTTTTGCTGTTTTTTTTCGGCTATTTATATATATTAGTGTCAGTGGTGCATTGTGGGTAGTTGATTAACAATGCATCACTGTTAACATTTAATGTCAAGTTTTGCATGGGGCACCCAGTGAGGATCAAACTCATTATTCAGTAGTTACAGTCCAGCAGACTACTTCGAAACTTTACTATTATTCCTCACACTGAGTTTTTGGTTGATTTTTAAATCATGTCAACCCTTGTTGGGTTATTTAATTAATATATTTTGTATGTGGCATGATAAGTGAGGATCAAAATCACTGCTCAATCGTAATAGGTGGTCAATGAGACTGGCTTCACTAACCATTACCCCATGCTGAAGTTGGTTTATTTTTCTTGACATGTCAATCCTTACTTACATTATTCACATTATTCGAAATATTATCCTCATCTTCATTGCCATATTCACAATGTTTCGGCCATTGTACGCTCAGACCGGCTTCAGGTGATTGGAATTTCAAGCCAAAACCTTTAACCAGTCTAGCCTCACAAACTGTTACTTCACACTGACTTAGGCTGGCTGATTTTATGACATGTCAAGCCTTGGTGGGCTATTTAATGTTGCATTTTTACGAGGTACCCAGTGAGGATCAAGCTTGCATCTTTAGTAATGGTCAACCAGACTAGCTTTGCTTTGTGCAAGTGTGATGATATTTTTGTCACTGCACACAGGCTGTGTACACAAGGAGCGTCGAATTGCACGGAAAGAGTCATCTTGCAGTCAAAGGCTTACAGCATTCATTTGAGCGCTTACTGCAGCTACACATCCGATGGCCATGGCAACAACCACCATGCACTCACTGCAGACAGCCTCTGCACACAAGGAGTGTTGAATTGCACGGAGAGAGTTGTCCTGCATTTGAACATAGGTTGCCACCTATCCATGGCTGCATGTATGAGGAGCGTTAATCACGGACGAATGATGTCCTGCAGTTTGAAACATCACCCTCCTGATTAGTGGTGAATTCGCTTCAGGTAATAACCTTTGCTTTTTTCAATATTTCCATACAATCAGCAACCAAAACTGTGTGCGAACGATCAGCAGACAATAATCAACAGGTTCAATTCAATTTTCGACCTTGATTTCTTGAACGTTTTTATGTAAATTGACAATTTGAGGATTTTTTAATGACATATATTTGTGTTGATGATCCTGTATAACTGGATTATTACATTTTTTTTCTTTTTAGGGTTTGTGTGGACAGACTTTCTACGGCCATGAACATAGTGTCAATAATGCAAGAATTAACAATAAGGTAAAGCATTCACTTGGTCAAGTGGTTATTAAATTTTTCTTCTGCAGCTCCCATTTTCAGATATTTGGATGGTCTGGCACCTCCTATGTTAAAATTGGACTGGTAAATGGAGCAGTTTTATTGGAACAGAATTAATGTCATGTGTTTATGTTTTCTTGCATTATCTTCTTTTTCTTCTTCTATGTGCCGATATCCCTTCAAGAAATAAGTGATAATGGCTCTCCACAATTTTCTATCTCATGTGGCCCTTTGCAGTCTTTCTCTCAGTTCTAAGCACCCCTCTGAGAAAAAAAGCATGAGATGGGTAAACCCAAAGCAGTAGTCATTTAAGTGCAAACAAGACCATCCTTTGTTTTTGAATATTACAAGCATTTAAACATAGAGACGTTTTGTAACGCCTAAACATTCATATAATGTCTGCTGTTGCTGCTAAATCTCATGCCATGAAATCATTGAGCCCATGAGAGCCACAGCAGAATGTCAGAAAATCCTCCAGTACTAGATTAATCTGCTGGAAGTTCTGGCAAACAACACACTTCTAGCAACTGCATGATCTGCTACAGGGTCATCGCCAGTTTCTAGATGGCAAGTCAAACTGAAAGATGACTTTGCTAATGTGATCATCAGATTATCGCAGGATATGACTGAGCCAGCAAACACGGCTGTGATATAAATAAATAAATGTTAAATTATGTCAGTCGGTGTGTTCAAAACCCCTCTAACTCAGGCCACAATTGCACTACATAGATACATTATATATACCTTTTTGGAATCAGGATAATCACAGGATTGAAAGTCTGCCCTTCATCTGGTGCTTGAACATTCAGCATTAGGATTTGTGTCTGAATGAGGAGGAGGGAACATTTAAAAATTCAAATTTTAAAATAACTGAAAAAAATTAGTATTTTAAAAGTTTTTTAATTTCTATTGAGTTTAAAGTAAAACAAAAACTTTGTGAATTTAAAAATTTTGTTTTAAATTTGTTGTATTCCATGCTAATAGGAATATATACTTGAAAAACATAGTGGATAAAATAAGTAAAGGTTATGCAAACAGTTATGCGCATGATCGTCACAAGTCAATCCAGTAGTGAGTGCTGCTATTTGAAGGTCAGTAGTTCTCACGTAAGTCTGAGTTGTACTCAACAGATCCCAGCTAGACCCCCGTAGTCCGTTGCCTTACGGATACTTATAGGTAGTTACTACCTATAGTGTAGTCACTCATGTGGGTGACAGGTTATTCCATCACATCAAATTTAGTTTAAAATATCTCCAAAACATTGTGAATTGAATGAAATCTATTCTATTTCTTCAAAATGTCAACGAATCAGAGTTTAAGTGAGAGGTTTTGGGACATGAAGTTTTGAAGTTCCACAGAGTTTGTGCTTTGAAAAACTCAATTCAATTGAAGTTCCATGGAGTTTGTGAGTTGAAGAACTCAATTTTCAGCCTGAATTGGAATTTGGACCCAAATGAGTCATTGTGTTTGGAATTGTTCTTATACCCGAATCAGAGTTAAAGTTTTGAAGTTCCATGGAGAGAATTGAGGAATTCAAAATTATTTCTTCAAAATTATCATTGCTGTTTTCTAAACTGGACCAGAGGTCGCATTATTTTTGGGCCCAAGGCCCAATTATCCATCCGCAGGAGCTACCTTATAAGTTTGCACCCAGTGTGGCCTTTAAGCTAGTATATAATATAATAGACATATAATGTCTACAATAATTAAATTTTAAAAATAATGTAATGTTTTCAGTTTTCACAAATTTTAACTTTTTTGTTCTTTGTCTTCTACAGGGTGATACTGTGGCCTCTTGTGATGCTCTGGGTACAGTCAAAATATGGGACACCCGAAAAGTGGCCACCATGTTCAGCTTTGAAGTGGGGAATTTTTCTGTAAATAAAGTGTCTTTTGACCCCACAAGTAAGTGAATATTTGATTGGGATTCTTTCTGAATTTCTAAGACAAGTTGTTGTCATGTTTATAAGTGCAATGATCACATTACACAGCATTTCACATTATTAGCCATTTCATGGTTTGCGGATATGTAAAATAAGCAAAACATGAAGAAAAAGAAACATATTGAAAATTTCTTTAGAAAAAAATGTAAATCCTCTTAAGAAGTGTACTTTTTGTAAAAGATGATTATTTGATAGACTAGAATTTCTATACAACATGCTGACACGTGGTGAAATCCTCACAGTATTTAGTATGAAGTTATCGCTAACATTTTGTCAAGATTTACAAACTCTACATTTTGTTCAATTTCACAAACCCATCAATGAAATTTGTTTGGAAAAATACTGGGCAGTGTGTACTTGGACTCAGTGGAAACAAGGGGAGCAATAACTGACCATTACTAAACATAATAACAAGACAAGATATACCTAGACATGGGCAGTAGTACGAGAACAGTCTACACCTGTAGATTGTACAGCCATAATATTATACGAACTTAGGTGTTCATGTCCACAGGCTGATGGTAACTGACCATTAACCTTGAACTACTTGATAAAATTTAAAAAAGAATCAGCAATATTATTGGTCCTGCTCTGGCCTCTCGGTTTCACTTTCCCACTTTGTGCCACCGTAAGGTTGCTTCTCTGTGCCTTTTCTATAAATACTGCAATGGTAATTGTTCAGATGATCTCTTTACTATGGTACCTAGACTTTTTGAATTTAAGCACAGTACTAGATTGGCATCAAATCATCAATTTACAGTTGAGCTGGCTAAATATAATCATAAATTCTTGCTAACAGTTTCTTTTCTTGTACTTCTCACTTGTGGAACTCCCTTCTGACTCCATTCTTTCCAGCCAACTTTAATCTGCAAAAATTTAAATGCAATGTCAATCGCTATCTACTCATTATTACTCCTGATTACTCTTTCCTGTTCCCATTCATTATTAATGTTTTTCTATTCCTAATTCTTCTACACCCTGTAACCCTTTATGTCTTAGTAGCTTTACTGCTTTGCATGGAGTGATACCATTTAAAAAAAAAGACCAGAGTTAAATAAAATGTAATGTTATGTAAGAGAAACGAAATCTTGTATTTGCATTAATCTGTACAGCCATAATATTATATACGTCTCAAGCTTTAAAACAGATTGGAAGGCTGATGCGATAGATAAAGAGAAATATTTAATAATTTCAACGCTTGCAAAATTCAAACGCATGCTAGAAATGGCAAAGATGATCAGCAAGTACTGTTGATCATTGAAGATGTTCATAGAATATCCTGGATGATATCAATTGAGGACTGAGAAGAATGTGGGGATTACCCCCATCTTATCTGCAAAGATGCCCATTAGGTTGCGCTGTTCAGGACTATAAAGAAAACAGACATGACTTTTCTCTTTCTCTCTTGCTGTGGAATATTATAGCTAAATACCAGGACTTCTGTCCACCAGAGGAGATTTCTTTCCCAGGCAGTCTTAATTTCAGCCAACTATGTGGCACATCACCTATATACAAACACACATACTTTTTTTTTTGTTTTTCTTCCTTTCTTAGCCCCTTTCTGTACATGTATGATTGGGGAAAAATCCCCTTCAGAGTCAGTTCCACAGAGAAGTGGTTCACAGGAAGATGCTGTTAGAGTGGGACTTATTTCTCACTGATGGAATACAGAGGGAATGTCGGTGGTTTGCTACTATGTAAGTGGAATGGTGTGTCCTTGCCCTAAAGGTTTGAATTGGTGGGATCAGGGAATGTAGTTTGCCTGAGCAGTTTCTGTAGAAGTAGCAAAAGAGCAGTGCGAGGTTTGATCTCTTCTTGAATTATCTTATTCTTTATATAAGAATATTTATATAAAACTCCTCCATGTGTTAAATTCATTTCTTTTGAAACATCTCATTCTGATGTTTGATCTGTGGGGATGGCATCCACCTTGTTTGCCAGGACGCCAACTAAATAGCATGGCAATCTACAGTATAAAAGGAAAGGACTCACTCCCTCTTCCTCTATTTTGCTCCAGAATGTAATAGCAAAAACAACAGGACCTCTCTCTTCCGGGAAGATTTCTTCCTCTGGCAGGCCATCTTCTCAATCTCAGCCAGCCATGTGGCACATCTCACACAAAAACATTTTCTAACAACTGAGTTTTTTACTTCCTTTTTCAGCTATCTGTGAACATGTATGTTCTCTCTTCTTGAATTATGTTATCCTTTATGCAAAAATATACATGTGAAATTGCTCCATGTGATGAAATTTCTTTCTTTTGAAAATGTTGAATTTGTTTCCTTTGAAATTTCTCAATCTCTTTATCATGATTTCTAAGCAACCACTTCTGTTACAAAGTAGCATTACCCCTGCTTACAAACGGGTAACCAACAACATCCCTGACCATTTTAAACCTGCAGCACTTCTTCACTACAAGGACAAGAGCTTTTCTCATCAGTCAGTGTCCGTTATCAAGAAAGAAGTTATTAAAAATCCCTCTTTTTCAGTCTATGAAACTTTTAGACATTGTGGCAACAAGAAGAGGTGTTGAAACATGCAAAATGTTGAGTCCTAAATTGTTGTAATGGAATGTCCCACTCTCCCTATTGGCTATTTTAGACTAACTATACCAGTAGATATAGTAGCTCTTATTGAAGAGGTAAATTTTGCAATTGTTCACAATGAGGAAGATAAAAAAAATACCATACCATATGTGAGGCATGCTTAAGTAATTATCTAGGATTTATTTTTTCATTTTTCTTTGGCAAACCATGCACTTCTTTAAATTTTTTTTTTGAGGGAGGTGTGAACCCTATTTCAGAAGAAGAAGACAGAATGCATTGTTATCAGCAAAAGGAACAACCCAGCATGTAAATTACAAATCGAAAATAAAAAAACAAACAAGTACAACAATTTAAATATCTGGGATGTATTTTAACCAAAGATGAAAAGTGTGACACAGAAATCTGAAGGTGCATTAGGATAACAAATGGTGCCTTCCTAAAACTAAGGAAAGTATTAAGAAACAGGAAAATTTCATTAGAAACAAAGAAAAGACTACTGAACTATTATGTAATATCAGTCTTCCTATATGGCAATGAATGCTGGACAATCTCCTCAATGATAAAAAAGAGACATGAAACGACAGAAATGTGGTTCTATAGAAGGATGCTGAGAATACCAGGGACTGAACACATGAGCAACAAAGTTTTAGAGAAAATGGAAACAAAATACATACTTATACTTAAGATCAGAAAGAGATAGTTGAAATTTCTGGTGCGCATAATGAGTGTAGAAGGCTTGGCAAACTTGACACTCACAGGACAGTTTGAAGATAAGAGGAACAGAGGAAAACAATGCATAACCTACCTGGTGAACTTGGGTAAATGGATATCAAGACAGGATTTAGGAGAAATACCTATAAGGCAAAATTTATTAAGGGCCACACATGAGAGGAAATTGGGGAGAACCATGATCTCCAATGTCCTGAAGGGACATGGTATATAGAAGAAGAAGAATAATCACTAGGCCTTATCATCTGGTTCACATTCCTCCTGGTTTATCCCTTGTTTCATGTTTAAGGGTGGGTTTCTGGTTTCTTCTAAAGTCTTTTCCTTTTCCTTCCCTTTCAGTAGCTCCTTTCTGTCTTAGTGGCCTTAACTGGGGGGGATTGGTTTTTAAAAAAAGACATCGATCAGAAAAATTGAATGAAATGGTTAACAGAATAAATAAAGATGAATTTTTCAAACATTCTTTCCACTGACAAATACCGTTCTACTCTTGATGGACCATCCAGACAAACATAGCTCAAACGTTATCATCAGTCCCATGACTGGATGTGGTCACAGGGTCTCTGCAAAGCTGTGCACCTAACCAGCTTCCTCCATATGCCCCAGATATATGCCATGCCTGAGTCTCCGTGAATGATCATCGAGTTCATTCAGTAATTTTGTTTTTTTCTTTTTCTGACTCTTAAGGGTCCTATAGGATCCTACAAGATACTATGCTTAAGGCATGGTATCTTATAGGATCTTCAACATCAATGTCAAGTTGGTACTATTTTAGGGCTCAAAAACCTGGCAGGTAACCAAGACCAACACCCACAAACCTCAGGAACATCCTCAATATCAGGTGTCTGGAAGTCATCTACAACGACCAAAATGTGGGACAGGACCAGACAAGCCTCAATCGAAATTGACATCAAGAAACAGAAATGGAGATGGATTGGCCACACACTCTGCAAGCCTGCTTCTAGTGTCACCAGGTAGACCCTTGACTGGAATCCACAAGGGAAATCATCTTCAATGACCAACTGTGGAACAGGACCAGATAAGCCCCAATCAAGATTGACATCAAGAAACAGAAATGGGGATATATCAGCCACACACTCCACAAGCCTGCTTCTAGTGTCACCAGGCAGGCCCTTAACTGGAATCCACAAGGGAAGCAAAAAGTGGGTCGACCAAAACAGACTTGGTGCAGAAGTGTTGATGCAGAGGTGAAGGCAGTCGGCACGGCATGGGCCGAGCTGAAGAGGATCACCCAGAACCGTGTCCATTGGAGAGGTGTTGTTATAGCCGTGTGTTCCCCAAGGAATCAAGAGGCATAAGAAAAGTTTGTAGCATGGTAGTGGAAAGATTGTAGGCTCTTATAACATGGCCATACCATTCCAATTTTCTCTTCTTGACAGTGATTATGACGTCTTCCAGTGCACTTGTTTCTTGTTTGATGGGGTCTTGCACTGCATCATTTTAGGGAAACACTTCAACAGAATGAACCCATTCATAAAAATAGGGAAAATTTTTCCAGAGAATATTTTTTATAGATTAGAACTCATTAGACATTTCTCAAGCCACAGCATTTGTCAGAATGGAAAAATATTGATTTCTTACCAATTTAGGGCAAGGCCCTGTTCATAATATTGCTACAGTGTAAAATCATCTTTTTTACAGAGTTATTGGACTTAGCTGTAATTTACAAATGTCATGTTTGAAACTATGCTTACATCATTGATATTTGCATATTCTTTTTTTTTTTAATTTTTTAAACTTTTTTGAGAATCTTTTTGGGTAGTGATGGGTGGGTAGAATAAAATGCATAGACATTGGAGAATAATAATTATCTATCTTAAATAAAAAATAAACACTTTTATTAATTTATGTAATTTTTTATTCTTTAATTTAAAATGTATATGCCCATTTGTTCTGCATTTAAAAGAAATCTTTTGTAATAGAAAAAATATCTGTTTTCATACACAAAATGGTCGTCCAATAACTTTGTCAAAAGTCAGGGATCAATTTTACACTGTATTAATATTATGAACAGGACCCCATCTAAATCGATAAAAATTCAATATTTTACAATTATGATGTAGCAGAATTTTATGTGGGAGATAAAATTCAATCTAGCAGTTGCACGTCTCATGAACTTATCCTCCACGCAACTTAACGTCTCATAGACAAACTCCCCAACTGCAATCAAGTTTTATAGAACCTAATTTGAATCAGGCAACATGAACCTTCTTCGGAATTTATATATCCTTCAAGATTCACACTGACTTATGCAAACCATGTGTGTCATTTTTTTTTCTCTTGGACAACATGTGGAATTTTTTTCATTCAGGTAAGCATTTCTTGTTGTCGTATTCGTTTTCTGGTTAGTTTTTACACTTTTTTCTTCTCCCTTGGAAAACGGCACACATAACGCAGGTTCGTTTTTGAGGATGTTTTTAGACTAGGATTTCTTTCATCTTTATTTCAATTGCTTTATTTCCACTAGTAGTATTGAGGATGTTCACTAATATTTTACACTGTATCAATGTTATGAAGCAGACCTTTTTTGAATCAATAAAAATTCAGAATATTACAATTATAACAAACATCAAAGTTTTCCTTTTATCTTTTACAAGTGGAAAAGTCTACTTAAGTTATGTCATAGGAGATGCCAATGATGGATCCATAGTATCTGATGTCTGATGTCTGGATTCTTTACTATAGTTCTACTGTTAACAACATACATTGATAAGATATACACTAATATTTTTTAAGGTAGCTTTGGTATATTAAAAATATATTTATCTCTTTCATTTCTGTTACCAGGTTCAGTACTTGCAATGGCCTGCGATGATCACACTGTGAAAATATACGATATTGCAAATGGACAGGTGAGTTCAGAAGACTTTTAGGATTGTCTCAAATGAATTCAGTAAAATCATTCTTTAGGTTAACACTTTTCTTTAAGAAGTGGTTATTATCAATTTCTTTTTTTCTTAGGATTTCTTTCACTTTAATTCTAGTTGCATTTTATCACAGCTACTCAGACTATCATTCTAAGGCTGTGAGTAAACACCTTATTCTTAAGATGAAGCATTGTCAAGCAATTATTGTTATTCAATTTTGACTAGGATTTCTTTCATCTTTATTTCAATTGCTTTATTTCCACTAGTAATATTATTAGTAGTAATATTATCTGGAATTTTTGATTAGATGAAGCATTGTCAAGAATTATTCATTTTTGACTCGCTTTGGGGGGGGCGGTCAGAGGTTTTGTTGTCCCACCCTTTGGTTACTACTGTGGCCCGTCGCTTTATGAATGCTGCAGCTGCCCTAAGCCCACCACATACCGGAAGGTGACCTACAAGTTTTCTGCAGAGAGAGAGAACATATTATGATATGTGATAACATTTGGAATATCTGGGAACTTGTTCCCTCGCTTCCATCAAAGCATGCTGCGCTCCCTACCAGACTTGCAAACGAAGCACTTTTGCATCATCATCAAGTCTCACGGGGTCCTAGACAACACAAGAAGAGTCCGCTTTACATTGCCTGGTAACCCATGCACAAATGCACAAGCCAACATATGGTAACTCATCCTGCCCATCAAGAACGTGAGTTCCTTTAATTCAGCCAGGTATAGATCCATGGATTTGTCGTACCATAGGTGCCACTCAATGAACTGTTTGTATGCCTTAAACAAATCCTTGCAAAGGCTGTAACTAAGGCAGTTTTTATCTGGTCAACGTCAAATTTTGCTTTGTCATCTAGTTGTTGGTAAACTGCAAATGCCCCGCCCGTAAGTCTCAAAGGTATCACATGCTCCAAAGACTTCACTCCACATAGCCTGTAAATAAGTTCCAGCTTCTCTATCCATACAAACACTAGAAGACCAGACGTGATCTGTCAAACTCAGGAATTAGCTTTAAATCGAATTTGTGCTCTGCCACTGTCCGTCAATTGCCGAAATAGCTTTTGTTCATCTTGTCTGGTATTTGCATGTCCACATGTCAGGAGTCCCGCTCTCAACTGAGAAAAAACACTGATGTTATATAGCTTATCTCATTTCCAGACCCCCACACTGACTATTGACTAATACCAGCCCAGTATCGTTCATATGCAAATAGTCAGCACCAGCTACAACAGTCTATTATGGAAGAGGACGCAAATCTTGGTGCTTACAACACCACATACAACCAACTCTGAGTTGTTTTTTGGGCTGACCCAATTCTCTGTTACAGCATTGTCAAGCATTATTCATTTTGGAATAGGATTTCTATCATCTTCATTTCAATTGCTTTATTACCACTATTAGTAATAGTAATATTATCTGAATTTATTTAATATATATATATATATATATATATATATATATATATATATATATATATATATATATATATATTATTTTATTTTAGTTTGCCTTGTTAGCTGGGCCTAGAATACATTACTGCATAAGAACATAAGAACAATCCCAAAAAGGTGTCACCTTTCAAGTGCTTGTAGTACAAAATATAAATCTGTCCAATCTTTCCCTATAGACTCAAGTATAAACCTATTTAGTATTCATCTATAGATTCAAGTATAATAAATAACAGATTTCAGCTTAAATAAACCTGTTTGTTTAATTTTCTAATGCATCTTTCCAGTTGACTTTCATACAACCAGATGAAATTTATAAGAAAAATTTCCAAAACAATTTCTTTTGTAAAACTCCTTTATACCTATTTTCATCATTATCAAAACCATTGACGTAATCCAAATAGAGAAAAGACTTTATGAATTTCATCCTGACATTTTCTCGAAACACTAAAATTCTAATTAAACTGTATCAAAGGCAAATCATATCATATGTATCATGATTTTTTTCTTTCCTTGCCCATTTCTTTTTCAACCTTTTTTTTTCAACAGTTGAGTTCTCTTATTGGCCATGAAGATGCTGTCCAATGCATGGCTTTCGACCACCATGGACAATTCTTGATATCTGGTGGAAGTGACAACACAATGCGTATATGGAGTTAAAATATTTATTTGGAATTCATCTTCTTACTTTTCCTCCTTCGTGAAACATTTATTTTATATGCCATAAGTGAATTGCATCCAGTTTTAAGTTTCTACAAGAAATGCAAAAAATCCTGCAAGGCTCGCTTACACAGAAATAATGTATTTACCTGATATATATAAATAAAATTCCTTATGTTTTTTCTTGTCTTTCTATTCAAATGTACATTTAATCTATATTCTAAATTATAATTATAAACTATAATTTTTGAAAGTGAAAAATTCACTGAAATATGTCAGAAAATTCCCATGTTTTCATCTGAAATCAAGAAAGTGGGAAATAGTTGCAGTTGTTGGATTACCGACCACGGATGATAATCAGAAGTGGTGAGATAATGGCCCAAAATCAATTCATAAAGGGCGGCATGAGAATTAAAAGCTTCTTCCTACTTCCGGTTTTGCTAGTGACAAGATGTCTCTTCTCGCTCTGTCAGCATGTAAGTACCTCAGAGTCCTGTACTGAAGCTTGCTTTAAACTCTTCACAACTTTATCTTCAGTTCTCATTTTTGTAACATGCCCGTTTAATATATTTATTAATGCTTGTTTCTTTAAATTTCTTTTTTTCTTATTTTTGCCTGGACTCACATGGGTCAACTAATATTGTTTGTGAGACAAACTAGGAGTCCATAAATATTTACTGAAAAGATGTCCACACCTTACAACTAAAGTGGTGAGTCTCACTACACAGTATATGGAAAACAATACCATTTCAAGCCATATAATTCTGACATCAGTTTAAAAGGATGCTTTCTTTTTTTTTCCATATATCTAAGCTATAATCATAAAATATAATTTTAGAAAGTGAAAAATTCATTGAAATATGTTGGAAAACGAGAATAGAAGAAAGAAATGAAAAAGGAAAAAAGAAAAAGAGAGGAAAGAAAAAAGTACAAAGAAAGAATGGAAAATAAAAGAATCTTTATGCACCTAAATTCTTTTAATATACAAAATGAAAGAAAAACAATATCTAAAATACTATTGGCTAATGATATAGACAAAATCAGTTTAAACTGACACCTTTTTTCCTCACACGTCCAAACTACAGATATAAACAATAATTTTAGAAAGTAAAAATTTCACTGAAATATGTTTTAAAATTTTGAAATTTTCATTTGAAATTAAGAAAATACAAACTCACAAAATGATTACAAATATATATATATATTATAAATTAAGTGATATAAAATATGTTTTTTCGCTCATAGTCTTAACCATGTTTCAAAAATATATATACATACAATAATATATATATATATATATATATATAATATTTTTTTTTTAATTTTATAACATGTTATGTTATAATTTTTTTTAAAAATAATTATATCTGTTCAAATTATTAAACACTCTTTTTAAGAATGAATTGTTGGTTATTGGAATTCATTCCATATACACCAATTATCAGATCCTTTTGAAAACAGATATAAGTACATCCCTTTTGAAAGATGAGATTTGATTAAGTGGTGAAGGCCTGTAGGGAAAGTGTAATTTTTGAGGGATGAATACAGAAACCTGTTGCAAATAATGATGAAAACAAATTCCCAAACGACCCTCCGAATTCTTTTCTCCTTCTCCTAGACCAGTTGCCATCCAGCATAAATAGAAAACTTCTGTTATTTTACAAATAGCTGGAGGGAGATCATACCTTTTTTGAAAGTAATGATTGTTGTAATTGAACCAAGTCTCTGCGATTCCTTCAATCCAAATATTTCACCGTTTCTCCTCATTATATATATATATATATATATATATATATATATATAAATAAAGTTTGAGTAAAGTGGATGGCAGAGAAGGACAAGAGGTATTTTTAAAGCAACAAAATTCAGGAATTCTTCAGATCTTGAAAGGACACTATAAATGAGGATTTTAGGATAATATTCCATCAGCTAGTCTCAGACAATCCTTACTCCCAATACCTTTTAGGTGATTTCCAAATTGTCTTGGATTTACAAAAACCCAGCATAAAGAATTTTCTTTCAAATTATCTTAATTGATTTTTTCTTTTATTAATAGATAGAAAAATGATCTCATTAAACTACTTTTAAATTCTTTTGTTCTTTTTGCCTTAGTTTAAAAAATATCTTTTTCTCATGTCTCCAGAACCACTGCATAAAAAAAATTATTATAAATTAATTGCTGTTTACACTCTGTGGTTTGAAACTAGATCACCAGTCTAATCTCAAGTGATTTCATTATTAACATATGCAATGATCCTAAAGGAAGTGAATAAATATTTCTTAGCATTATGACTATACATTCACTGTTTACTCTTCTTGTCTATCCACTATTGCTATCGTTCACTTTTTCATTCTATTTATTAATTATGATTCTCTTCTAATCATTATACTATTTGATGATTACTACTTGAAGAAGTATTACTAGTGCAAATGTTATTGGAAGGTGTTACTACCAGTACTGGCATCTACAAAGTCTCAAATATAACAAGCATTTTTGGAAGTGATAACAAGGTCCTACTTGACATTGCAAAAGTGACAATAATACCACTATTAATATCTCTTTTATATTTTTATCATATTTCAATAACTAATGAAGGCAGTTTCACACTGACACCATATAGATATTGCTAGATGTGTTATGGATGGTATATTGGCCTGCAAACAGATATTGAATGATGGAAGACAACAACAAACAAAACAAAGACTTGGATAAACAAATATATTGCCAAGTTTATTTTTGTTAAAAAAAAAAAAGAATACCGGCTGTCAGAACAGATATTACACTTTGATCCTAGTTATCCGGACCACAGAATTATATTTTTTTTTTTTTCAATGCTTTGTGGCCTTTTTATATCCTGAATCAGGTTTAAAATGATCACTAGTTAAGCCTTTTCTTCCAGTTGTTTTAATTATAATTTTAAAATAATATAGGAAGCGTTAGCCTTCATTATAATAACCAAGGATTTTACAACAATATGGCGTACGTGTATAGTAAAATTACTGATATAAAATTAAACAAAATTTATTCAAAAATGCATTAGCCTATTTATCACTGTTTTTTGTGCAAACCCTGGCAACCTCTTGCAGTACCTTAGGGTTCTGAGGAATACTGGTTTAGAAACACTGGCTTAAATTGACATCATTTTTTTTGTCTAAACTATAATTTATAAATACAAACTTTAAGCAAATTGATTACAATATATATGAAAAACAATGTCAGTTTTAACAGACACCAACAGTATAAAGGTTAGTGTAACATATACAAGGTCTGTCAGAAAAGAAACAGAACTGAAGTCACAAAACAATTACGTCAAATCCACACCACAAACTAGTATTTTTCTCTTTCAAAATTATCCCCCTTGAGTCTAACGCACTTACCCATCCTTCTCCTCCATGACTCCATGCACTTTGAATGATACATAATTAGAATTCTGGTTTGAATAGATTTTCTATTCAGTGTATCTAATACAAAAGGTATTAATTTATTTGGATTTATTCTTGAAACAGTAATATTTTGAAGTCAGTTTGTAAGCAAAAACCTGTGGAAATTAGGTATTTGTGTACATTTTTTAAGACAATCTTTAAAACTAAATGCTCAAAAAATTGATAAAAGCTATGATTGTAATTGCTGATGTCAGTACTTACGATTTTAAACCCCAGCTTTAACATGTTGATTTTCTAAAAGCAGTGAAAAATTAAACTGCCCTAACTTACATGTATTCCTGTATCCGTAGGAACCTATCATTACACATAGACTGACAGTAGGAAAAGAGTACCGTATATACTCAAGTATAGTTTTGTTATGCAAAGAATAAGGGGTTGCACTATACACAGATAATTTTTTGAAGAGGTTAAAAATCATGCTGCTTATGACCACATCACATTGAAATACTGGTTCCTGTATGATAACCAAAGTTAAGTAATGTCAAGCCCTGTCAGTACCTAGATGAGTGACCACTTGGGAATAACAGGTTCTGTAAGCTTGGATGTATGGGCAGTGTAATAGATAATAGCTCAGAATTGTTAATCAGAGAGTTGAGTTCCAATTTCAGTTGGGTTCATTATATTCACTTACATGCAAATACCCTTGAGAAAGGCATGAATCCACTTCTTTATACTCCAGGGTTAATTAGTAAGATTTGTATCATTAAACCATTATTATTTTTAAAAAAAGAATTCTTACCATCTAAAAATATTTTCTGGCTTTAAATAACCTGCAAAAGGTTGTTAAGCCATAGAATATGAATCAATAAAAAAAAAAAAAAATTATGTATTTTCAGTGACCAGTTTACCATACAAAGGTAATTTTTTTCTGGAAAGGTTAAAAGTCATGCATTTTTGGTGACTATAACCTACCTGGGAGGCCTACTTTTTTAAAGTACCTTTGGATAACCTTAAACAATACAGATAAGCTCCTTTATTCTGCATCTCATAGCCTGGTTTCTTTCTTTCCATTGCTACATGAACAGCAGAACGTCACTTACTATGTGTGCCACTTAAAATCTACAAATACCTTATTAATGAACAATTAACAATGTTTTTTTTTTCCATTCTCCAATTTGCATTCATCTTCACACGTGTTTACATTGCTGATGTATTGCTTTTCCAGCAGCATCCCTTTTGTGTGATTGTTATGTAGTGGTTTCACAGTGGAGGCTTGTATTTGTACTAAGTCGGTCCTAAAATAGGTTCGACGTACAAAACGTCAGGAACTTGCTATAATAGGTAATGACGCAGTAATCTAGTTGTGGTGACTGATACTTTAATATCCAACTAATGGTCGTCCGACATCGACTGACTGACCAACTCACTGAGCGACTGCTACTACTCCTACTTATTATAGGTGGGTGAGTCTATTAACTGTGTGTAATAGGTGTGTTCCACTATAACAGTGAGATATATATATATATATATATATATGTATTATAAATTAATTGATTTAAAATATGGTTATTTTCGCTACACAGTGAAAATAACCATATTTTAAATCAATTAATTTATAATATTAATGCTCTGTAAATTTACATTGAGCACTATTTTGTAAAAATAAAATATCTTTAAGAACACCGGATTTTATATCTTACTGTTCTTTCTTTTTATTTATATATATATATATATATATATATATATATATATATATATATATATATGTATATACAGAGCAACCTTGGTTATCAAATGTCTTACATGTCAAACAAATCAGTTTTCAAACGGAAAATTCAAGATGAAAATGCCTCGGTTATGGAACAAAAGTTCGGTTTTTGAACATTGCTGAACTGAGCTGAGCTGAACCAATTTAACCCAAACAGAATCATTTCTGAGTCGACCACTGTGTTGTATACATTCATGTGTTGTGGTGTGCTTTTTTTTTTTTCCAATTTTATTGTACTGTGTCTTTTTTTCTCTACATTGATTCCTATTAGAAAAATAGTCTCAGTTTATACACATTTTAGTTTATGAATGGCCTTCAGGAACAAAATTAAATTCGTGAACCAAGGTTCTACTGTATATGCATAACTTATATGTTTCACTTGTGTTCTTTATTCTATCTTCCTCTATTTATTTATATTTAGTTTTATTTATTATATCCTTTACATTTAATTGTATAATTTTATCTTATAATTCTCTCTTACATATTCTTAAAGTATTTTGACAAAATGCACTGTCATATACAGTATATGATGATACCTTTAAAAAAATGAATTTTAATTCTAGAAGCTTTATTTATGGTATACAGTAATGTTATCAACAGGAATCAGCAAAATTGAGAGTGTTATAAAGCCTATCCCACTATTAATATATAAATTATATACAAAGTATTAGGTACATACGACAGGAAGAAATTATTTACAATACACCGAAGAAAATAGTCTTTTTTACTGAATATTTATTAACTATATACTAAGTGTTTGTTTTTTTTCACTACTCTTGGTAACTTAGTACAAATAAAAAATAAAGACTATTTATTTGGTATAAAATATGCCCAGTACTATTTGACTATGGTAGGCCTATTAGTATTCCTCAGAAATTGGGATATACACAAAATATATGAAAAAATCAGGTTGTTCATAAAAGAAATTCAAGGCTCGCACTGTACATGTTTTGGGTAACTTTGTACAAAAAAGAATGAAGACCATTTATTTGGTATAAAATATGTCCCGGATGTTGCCTAGTACTGCAGTATTTGATTACGACAGGCCTACTAGTATTGTTCAGAATCTGTGGTCGCATTATACATGAACTATATGACAAAATTGGATTTTTCATCAAAAAAGTAGACTTATACATGAATATATACGGTAATCTGTTACATGGTAAGAAAAAAATGTTCATTTCTCAATGTTCTGGATCATTCTCCTGATTATATTCTTCTTCTTTTCCTCCTCTCTATTCTACTTCTTCTTTTTCCTTGTTTCATCTTTAACTCTCTGTTTCACCTTCTTTATTTTCTTCTCCAGTTTCTCCTCCTCCTTCTTCTTCCCCATAATTATCCTCCTCCCTCCTTTTTACTTTCTTCTTCTACTTCCTCGTTTTCCTCCTCTTTCACCGCCATGTGTCATCTTTTCCTCCTTGTTTCCCCTCCTTTTTCTTCTCTAATTTCTTCTTCTTCTTCTTCTTCTTCTTCTCCATTTTACCTTCTTCTTCCACTTCCTCTTTTTCCTTCTCTTTCTTCTTCTTCTACTTCTTCTTCTTCTTCAATTTCTCCTTCTTCTTCCCCATAATTATCCTCTTCCTCCATTTTACCTTCTTCTTCTACTTCCTCTTTTTCCTCCTCTTTCTTCTTCTTCTTCTTCTTTTCCAATTTCTCCTTCTTCTTCCTCATAATTATTCTCCTCCCTCCATTTTAACTTCTTCTACTTCCTCTTTTTCCTCCTCTTGTACCTTCTTCTTCCTCTTTTTCTGCCATGTGTCAACTTTTCTTCCTTGTTTCCCCTCCTTCTGTTTCTTCCCTAGTTTCTTCTTCTTCTTCTTCTTCTTCTTCTTCTTCCTCATAATTATCCTCCTCCCTCCATTTTACCTTCTTCTTCTACTTCCTTTTTTTCCTCTTCTTCACCTCTTTCACCTACTTCTTTTTTTTCCTATAACCCAAATGATAAACTGTTTCAGTGTTTATTTTATAGGACAACACGCATTTCTTTTTAGCCTTGTTTTTCTTGGCTTTTTTCCCTCCTACTCCCCCACCACCACCACTACCAACAACAACAACAACTTCTTCTTCATCTTCTCCTCCTTCTCATGTTTCTTCTTGTTGTTTCTCTTTTTCTTCACCTCTTTCACCTTCTTCTTCATATGTGTCTCCCGTACTCCTCTCCTCCCTTTATCTTCTTTTTCTCCCTCAATATATTTCTGTTTCATTATTTTATAATTCTCAAAAAAAAGTCAACAAAAAAATAAAAAAAACATATCTGTTAATGAAAATTAATCAAAAGAGATAATCACAAACAGCATTTTGTTTATGGCAATACCAGTTAACCTTGCTGAGAAGTTACACCATAGAAAACATAGAAAAACATTGCTTACCAATCATTGGAGGAGACATCAAGACTGAAAGGTTAACAGCTTTTATACCAGAGTCCAAAAGAATTTATGTTGAATAGTTAAACATGTGCAATCTTTTATTGGGCAAATTACTATTGATGTCCGATGTTGGCAGAATGCAGACAAAATAGAAAATCAACAATCTAGTCAGAAGAAAAAGAATATTGGAATTATGGGATAGGTAAGGACTCTGTATAAAACAGTGTTTCTCAAAAAGAGCCACTTGGCTCCCAGGAAAGGCACTTCTAAACTAAAGGAAAGAGTTTAGCCAACAGATTGAAAATTCTTGATTTGTTTCTCTGCAACTTATAAACCCTTTGTAGGTTATATAAAGTCAGAAAATATTTTTACATTGCAAGAATTTTTTTTTTTTTTTTTGACATAATAATGGACTGTTCCATTTTGATCATGAGGAAATATGGAAAAGACATATCAGTGACGCTGTTTGATTTCAGTGAGAAAAAGAAAAAAAGATTGATTTGTTTTCTATGGTTTATCCACTCTTTGCAGGTTGTTTAAAGTCAGAAACTACTTTTAAAATATAAGAATTTTTTTGAGATAATAATGCTTTAGTGATACAAGTCTTACTCATCATCATCATCATCATCCTGCGGCCTCAGCCGAGATTGAACTCACTACACCTCTCCAGTATTCCCTATCCGTCATAGCTCCTAAAAGATCTTCCTTAGGAAGCAATGTGTCTCGTTTTATCCTATCTGGAAAGGTTAACTTGCGTGATCGATTGTCAGATGATGGGTCCTCAAGAGTACAAATGATGACACAAGTTCATCTGTGGCACATGCACAATGCCCGGCGAACTGGACACGTCTTTTGCAAACTAAGGTTGATACTCTCAGCAAGTCTCCATATATCATTTCTAGAGTTGGGCGGTTTTGCCATGAGAGATTAAGCACTTAACCCATAACTGGGGGAGAAGAGGTGGATTCATACCTTTCCCAAGGGTAATATAACGAACTCAACAGGAATTGGAACTTGGCCCTTCAATTAACAATTCCAAGGCTTTATCCATTACACCACCCACACATCCAAGCTTACACTACCTGGTATTCCTAAACAGTCATCCATCTAGGTATTGACTTGGCCTGATGTTTCTTATTTTTCACTTCAATAAATACATCAGTACAAACAAGACCAGTTAAATACACAAGCAATTTTTTTTCCTCAAGGTTATGGCTTTTTGGATTTTTTTTTAAAGTAAATTTCTCACATGTTGATCATATCTCGATTAGAATGAGGACGGACGCATGATGTGATAAGTGAAGTAATGATTTAATTCAGACATAAGTGTATAAAAAAAAAAAATGAAAGCTGTCAAGAAACAGATCAATAAATATCTTGAGCAACATATTTTTTTGTATTGATTGAATTTGATCAAATAGTTTTTCTTAAGATTTTTACATATCTATATATATATAAAATTGTAGCCTCTGTCTGTCTGTTATCAAACTTCTCCTAGAGTTTGGGAGATAGACCCCCATAACAATATATATTCTGAAACTACATTACCCAGGGTACGTGGATAATTATATTTCATTTTGATCAAAGGGGATCCGGGGTGGGGGTTGCCTCCCCCCCCACACACACACTGAAAATTTTTTTCCCTTTTGATATAAATTAAATATTTAAAATTGAACAAGGGAATGACTCCTAGGATACTTTGATAAGTATATTTTATTTTGATAAAAGGGGGTCCCTGGACGGGGGGAGGTCGCAACCCCCACCACCACCATTGAAATTTTTTTCCTTTTGATTTAAATTTAAATTTGAACAAAGGAACTACTCCTAGGGTACTTGAATAGGTATAGTTCATTTTGTTCAAAGGTGGTCCATGGGGCACAAACTCCCCACTGAAAACTTTTTCCTTTTAATTTAAATTAAATTTAAATTTGAACAAGGGAATGATTCATTTCCAAAATATAAAAGGAGAAAGCCAGAAGATGGAGATCACATTGGCAAAATCAAAATGAGACAATATGGATGTTAAGTTGAGCAAGAAATCACCAATCAGTTGGTAATGCCTTACAATACATATTTGTTGCAACAATTCAATTACTTCAATCAAGTATTTCATAAATACATATCAAAGGGGCTAGATTGAGCTGTTTTTGCATAAACTTCCCACTGATTTTTTTTTCCCTATGATCTAAATTAAATTTGAATTTGAACAAGGGAATGATTTCTATCCAAAATATAGGAGAAAGCCAGAAGATGGAGGTCACATCAGCAAGATCATTGGCTAATATTGAAATGCATCATTTTTCTCCACAAATTGTCACAACGATTTAAAATCAATCATCATTTTCTTACAAAAAAAAATATGCGACATGCAGCAGGTGTGGGTAAATCGGCTAGTATTTAATAAAGCAGCATATAGGAAGAGAGTATCAATTAGAGGAGAGCCAAAACAAGTCTTGTATCTTTGGCTCTGATGATGATGATGATGAAATAAAAGACTCTGAAGATTCTTGAAAATTAGAAAATGTAACAGGCACCAGAAAGATGCCAATTGGTAACGCTGCCAAAATATTTTTTTTTCTAGTGATTGATCTGATTTTTTATGACTAATCAACCTTTTACAGTTTATTAAAACCAGTAAATAATTTTAGATTGTAAGAATCTTTTAGAGATAGTAATAATCTTTACTGATGCATGTCATATAATTTAACACATAGCTGGAGAGAGAAGAGATGGATTCATACCTTTCTTGAGGATATCTGCATAGGTCAGTGATTTCCAATTCTGAGCTATTATCCTGTACGCCACCTGCATATCAAGGATTACAGCAACTGGTATTCCCATCTAGATACTGAGCAGGTTCAACATTACTTAACTTCAGTTATTGTATGTGATATCAAAAACAGATGATTTCCAAACGTCATCCTTACAAACAAAATTCTCAGAACCAAACCAAGTCAGCACTGACTTTTAAACAAAAGGGACACTAAGAAAATTTTTACACACACCATACCAATATTCTGTAATTCACATCATAAAAAAGAAAAAAAAACAAATTTTTGTTATTTATGTCAACACATGTGTCAAGTTTTTATTATACTGTTGTATGTTTTAATTCATTTCATTTTCAATATAAAAAAGGAGAAAAGGATTCCTCTTACACTAAAAATACATATAACAATGGGGTAATTATTTTAACAACACTCAAATAATATCAAGTCAGGATTAATACTACATCAACCCAAACTTGCCCACCCGTTACAACACAGATATCCATCTCAGTTTCATTCAAACTCTGTATACATATACATTTCTGCATGTGCCTGGAAATTGTAATTCAATGACAGACCTAAAAATAATTAAAAATAACCTTAATAAAACTTTAAAAAAATAATTTCATTCTGCAAAGAACTGTTGTTGCCCCAGGTGGAAGATGACAACAATTGGCCAATTTAATTGATTCTTACCTGTAATTTGTTTAATTGGGAGCAATACTTCTCTAAATTCAGAGTCTTATTTTGCAAAAGGTGCTTGTTATACACAAAGCATTTGCAACCCCACCAAATATGCAATATAACTTTATTCATTACATGCACATCAACTTTTGGAGTGTGTAATGATGGCGCATTTCATTTTCTCAGGGATTTTTTTCACCCTACATTGTTGTAAACAATCCATTTTTTATTGCTTGTTCTTTTCAAAAACTGATCATTCTTGTTGTCTTTGAGAAGAGAATCACATATGGTAATGCAGTCCAGTGACCATGAAACACCAAATCATCATAACAATTTACTTATGCAAGTGTATCTCAACATTGTGTCATGTCGTGCGACCTGTGTGGTATTATGCCAGAATAAATGTGTTCAAATACTGCCTACTGAGAGACCATAGCAATTTACTTATCCAAGTGTTTTCAAATGCCTTACAATGCTCATATGAAATATGGAGAGTATATTTATGTTGTCTCATGTTATTTGACCTGGATAATTTTTTATTACTATTTTTAATCAGTGGTTTTGATTTGGGCATCATCAATGACTGCAGGCCTACCTGAATGTTCTCAGCCTTTTAGACCAAAATTTCCACTTCTGAAACTAGCAATATAAATACGTACAATACTCTTATCTACAGCACCATCTGCATAAATGGCACATACCTATTTTGCTGTTTGTAAAGCAGAAATAAAAGAGCATCAAATGCATCTCATTTTCCTCCATTTTCACTTTTAATGTAAAAACATTTCAAATTCTCAATCCATGGATGAATCGTATAAAAAGACATGTTTAAATGTCATTTTTTAGAATGTGTATATATGTCATAAATCTCAGTCAAATGTTAAACAAAATCATGTGTTCAAACACCCACACACATAAATATATATATATATATATATATATATATATATATATATATATATATATATATATATTTATAATGCAAAGAATTATTTTAAAGATAAAAAGCCATTTTTAACAAAATGGAGGATTACATTTTCTTTAGATAATTTTTATTTTAAATTTTTATTTATATGACAATATATTTTATAGATAAAAATCCATTACTTACTCAGAAAAATATAATCAATGCAAATTTAAAAGTATTAAAGATCAGCCATTTTAACATTTGCTAGCTTTCTTTTAGATAAGCCAAATGCCTTTAAAAAACAAAATTCTTTTGTACATGTCAATAGATGTAATTTTTAGATAAAATCCTACATTACTTACTCAGGAAGTGATAATCAATGTGATGGCAAAATTATTTAAAAGATATCAGCCATTTTTAACATTACAGATTGGTGACCTTTAGAGGATGGTTTATTTTTGACTTTAAAAGAAATTACTTTTGCAAAGATGTAATTATATGATTAAAAATCCTTTGACTTATCAGAAAATTTAGCAGGAAATGCAAAAAATGATGGTTTATTTCCATATTTTTAACATTAAGATTCAGTTAGCTTTTCTTTAGAAGATTTTAAATAACTTCAAAAAAAACTGAAGTGACATAGTGATTTTTATAGTACAAAAACATTTTTGTGACAATAGATGTACCCTTTTTTATAGATGGTTTATCCATTACATTACTTACTGACCAGAAGTGATGGTTTATATAATCAGACATTATAATTCAGGAATAACCAAATGCAAAATTATTTAAAGATATCAGCCATTTTTAACATTACAGATTGTGTTACCTTTCTTTAGATAATTTTACTTTTGATTGTAATGTATCAACAGCAAAATTCTTTTGAACGTGACAATAGATGTAATTTTATAGATTCCTACATTACTTTCAGAAAATATAATCAAGCAAATGAAAAATTTTTAAAAGATTTCAGCCATTTTAACATTAGGAAGCTTTCTTTAGATAATTTTATATTTGATAAAAGCAAAATTCTTTTGTACATGTGACAATAGATGATGGTTTTTATTAGATAAAAAATCAGACATTACTTACTCAGAAAATATAATCAATGCAAATGCAAAATTATTGACTGATATCAGCCATTTTTAACATTACAGATTGTAAAGTGATAATTTTATTTTAATGCCTTTTTTAAAAATTCTTTTGAACATGTGACCAATAGATGTAATTTTATAGATAAAATACATTACTTACTCAGAAAAGTGATAATCAATGCAAATACAAAATTTTTTAGCCATTTTAACAGGAACAGATTGCAAAGATTTTCTTTTAATTTTACTTTAAATGACTTTTAAAAAAGCAGAAAACTTTTTGAAATGTGACAATAATGTGGTTTATTTTATGATAAAAATCCTACATTACTTATCAGAAAATATAATCAATAAATGCAAAATTATATTTTAAAGATATCAGCCATTTTAACATTACAGATTGTGTTGGTTTTCTTTAGATAATTTTACTTTTAATTAGGACTTTAAAAGCAAAATTCTTTTTGTACATGTGACAATAGATGTAATTTTATAGATAAAATCAGACATTACTTACTCAGAAATTATAATAAAATGCAAAATTATTTAAAGATATCAGCCATTTTTAACATTACAGATTGTGTTAGCTTTTTTTAGATAATTTTACTTTTAATGCCTTTTAAATAGATAAAAATCCATTACTTACTCAGAAAAGTATAATCAATGCAAATGCAAAATTATTTAAAAATTTCAGACATTTTAACATTACAGATATTTAAGCTTTCTTAGTGATGGTTTTTTACTTTTAACATTACTAAAAGCAAAATTCTTTTGTAGTGATGGTTTAGATGTTTTATAGATAAAAATCCTACATTACTTTCAGGAATATAATCAATGCAAATGGTTTATTATTTTATCAGACATTTTTAACATTATAGATTGTTTATATTTTTTAGATAATTTTGCTTTTGAATTTTAAAAGCAAAATTCTTTTGAACATGTGACAATAGATGGTAATTTTATAGATAAAATCCTACATTACTTACTCAGAAAATATAATCAATGCAAATGCAAAATTATTTTTGATATCAGCCATTTTTAACATTACAGATTGTGTTAGCTTTCTTTTAGATAATTTTACTTTTAATGCCTTTTAAAAGCAAAATTCTTTTGGATGTGACAATAGATGTAATTTTATTGATAAAAATCCTACATTACTTACTCAGAAAATATAATCAATGCAAATGCAAAATTATTTAAAGATATCAGCCATTTTAACATTACAGATAGTGTTGCTTTTTTTTAGATAATTTTATTTTCTTTTGAAAAGCAAAATTGATTTTTTACATTTGACAATAGATGTAATTTTTAAAATCCTACATTACTTACTCACATTTTATAATCAATGCAAATGCAAAAATTTTTCTTTATCAGCCATTTTTAACATTACAGATTGTGTTACTTTCTTTAATAATTTTTAATTTTTTAGTGAATTTATATTTTAAAATAAAAATTCTTTTGTAGATGTAGACAATAGATGATAATTTTATAGATAAAAACAGATACATTGATTATCAGAAAATATAATCAAGCAAATGCAAAATTATTTAAAGATTTCAGCCATTTTAACATTACAGATTGTGTTACCTTTCTTTAGATAATTTTACTTTTAACTGTATTTAAAAGCAATAATTTTACATGTGACCAATAGATGTAATTTTATAGATAAAAATCCTACATTACTTACTCAGAAAATAATCAATGCAAATGCAAAATTATTTGAAGATATCAGCCATTTTAACATTACAGATTGTCCTTTTTTAGATAATTTTACTTTTAATGCCTTTAAAAGCAAAATTCTTTTGTACATGTGATAATAGATGTAATTTTATATTTGATAAAAATCAGACATTACTTACTCCAGAAAATATAATCAATGCAAATAAAATATTTAAAGATTTCAGCCATTTTTAACATTACAGATTGTGGAAGCTTTCTTTAGATAATTTTACTTTTGATGCCTTTTAAAAGCAAAATTCTTTTGTACATGTGACCCAATAGATGTAATTTATATTTAAAAATATCCTACATTAACTTACTCAGAAAATATAATCAATGCAAATGCAATTTTATTTAAAAGATTTAAACATTTTTAACATTACAGAATTGTGTTAGCTTTTTTTAGATAATTTGACTTTTAATGCCTTTTAAAAGCAAAATTTTTTGTACATGTGACAATAGATGATAATTTTATAGATAAAATCAGACATTACTTACTTCAGAAAATATAATCAATGCAAATGCAAAATTATTTAAAGATATCAGCCATTTTAACATTACAGATTTGTTAGCTTTCTTTAGATAGTGATGGTTTTAATGCCTTAAAAAAACAAAAATTCTTTTTGTACATGTGATAATAGATGTAATTTTATAGATAAAAATCATTACATTACTTTCAGAAAGTATAATAATGCAAATGCAAAATTATTTAAAAGATATCAGCCATTTTTAACATTACAGATTGTGTTAGCTATTTTAGATAATTTTACTTTTGACTTAAAAAAGCAAAATTTTTTGTACATGTGATAATAGATGTAATTTTATAGATGAAAAATCCTACATTACTTACTCAGAAAATATAATCAATGCAAATGCAAAATTATTTAAAGATATCAGCCATTTTAACATTACAGATTGTGTTAGCTTTTTTAGATAATTTTACTTTTAATGCCTTTAAAAGCAAATTTCTTTTCAGGAAGTGACAATAGATGTAATTTTATAGATAAAAATCCTACATTACTTACTCAGAAAATATAATCAATGCAAATGCAAAATTATTTAAAGATATCAGCCATTTTAACATTACAGATTGTGTTAGCTTTTTTTAGATAATTTTATATTTTAATGCCTTTAAAAGCAAAATTCTTTTGAACATGTGATAATAGATGTAATTTTATAGATAAAAATCCTACATTACTTACTCAGAAAATATAATCAATGCAAATGCAAAATTATTTAAAGATATCAGCCATTTTTAACATTACAGATTGTGTTAGCTTTCTTTAGATAATTTTACTTTTAATGCCTTTAAAAGCAAAATTCTTTTGAACATGTGATAATAGATGTAATTTTATAGATAAAAATCCTACATTACTTACTCAGAAAGTATAATCAATGCAAATGCAAAATTATTTAAAGATATCAGCCATTTTTAACATTACAGATTGTGTTAGCTTTCTTTTAATAATTTTAACAATAATTTTAAAAGCAAAATTCTTTTGAACATGTGATAATAGATGTAATTTTATAGATAAAAATCAGCCTCAGAAAATATAATCAATGCAAATGCAAAATTATTTAAAGATTTCAGCCATTTTAACATTACAGATTGTGTTAGCTTTCTTTTAGATAATTTTACTTTTTAATGCCTTTAAAAGCAAAAATTCTTTTTGTACATGTGATAATAGATGTAATTTTATAGATAAAATCTACATTACTTACTCAGAAAATATAATCAATGCAAATGCAAAATTATTTAAAGATTTCAGCCATTTTTAACATTACAGATTGTGTTAGCTTTCTTTAGATAATTTTACTTTTAATGCCTTTAAAAGCAAAATTCTTTTGTACATGTGACAATAGATGTAATTTTATAGATAAAAATCCTACATTACTTACTCAGAAAGTATAATCAATGCAAATGCAAAATTATTTAAAGATATCAGCCATTTTTAACATTACAGATTGTGTTAGCTTTCTTTAGATAATTTTACTTTTAATGCCTTTAAAAGCAAAATTCTTTTGTACATGTGACAATAGATGTAATTTTATAGATAAAAATCCTACATTACTTACTCAGAAAGTATAATCAATGCAAATGCAAAATTATTTAAAGATTTCAGCCATTTTTAACATTACAGATTTGTTAGCTTTCTTTAGATAATTTTTACATTTTTAATGCCTTTAAAAGCAAAAAATTCTTTTGTACATGTGACCAATAGATGATGGTTTTTATAGATAAAAATCCTACATTACTTACTCAGAAAATATAATCAATGCTAATGCAAAATTATTTAAAGATATCAGCCAGTTTTAACATTACAGATTGTTAAGAAATGGACGAGGTCCGACAATTTATTTATTAAAGACATTTTTATTTATGTTTAACGTTGTTATTTTATAGATACAAGTATTTAAGCAAATGCTCTGTTTATGATAAACAGTATTAAATAACATTTAGGGCCTGAATGTCAAGAAATTTTCATAGAAAATATTCGTTCATAGACAGGATTCGAACCTGCATCCTATACGGAACCGTTATATACGCTATGACGTGCCTTAACCTCGCCATATTATCGCCAAATGTTATTTAACACTGTTTATCATAAACGAATTTTTACTGTTTAAATACTAATCTTCTATAAAATATGTACATTCGTTACTGCTCTGGCGTATCGATAAATAAAAATTACAGATTGTGTTAGCTTTCTCTAGATAATTTTACTTTTAATGCCTTAAAAAGCAAAATTCTTTTGTACATGTGACAATAGAGTTAATAATTGTATGGATTAAAACCTTAGATTAATCCTACAGAAAATGCATGTTGCAGAGCAGAAAGAATTACAATTTAACAACTCCTGATGTTATCTGTCCTACAAACATTTCTTTTTTATTATATCAATTTTTATAATACTTATATTGGTTTATTTAAAATGTATTTAGAGCACTTCAACATGGTGTAATGGTTAGCAAGCTTGTTATTGTGTTAGAAGACATTGTTAAAAGGCAAGATAAATAACACAAATAGAATTAATAATGTTTACAATGAAATGAAAAATGGTCAAAAAGATAAAACAGCAACAATGATGCAAGCAAACAAACAATAGAGTTAAAGCAAATTAAAAATGATAAGAAGGCAAAAGAATTCACAGACTAGGAGTTGGTGTTTGTACACAAAAGCAAGTTCGACCAAGCGAACACAGTATATTTGTCTAGTAGTTAAGTCAGATCTGGATAGAGTCATGTCAAAATGCAAGCCACCCCATTTCATTGGCTAAGAAAAATATCCCAGCATGCATTTTGTGTCCTACTGACTATAAGAGAGGGAAGGGAAAAACTTTTGCAATCATTCCCTCCTATATTTTGGGCACCTCGACGTGGTGTAATGGTTAGAACTCTTGTCTTACTAGATCAATTACGACTGAGTAGTGAGTTTGATCCTCGCTGGGTGCCCCATACTTTCGGCCTTATGCCACATCTAAGCCGGGCTTAGAAAATTGCTATAACTATCCTATTAAATTTGCCCGACGAATTTCGTTGGGGTTTTTGACAAATATTGGATCGTTTCTTGGCCTATGGCTGAGATTCGATCAAGGCTTCGACTAGCTTGGACTGGCTCCGGCCTGGACTTGCTAGGACAAGTCATGACCAGCTTTGACTAAGCTCTGACCAGTTTAGACAAGCTATGACCAGTTTTGGACCAGTGGCCTTTGAGTGGAAACACTCGGGTCTCCCATGTTAAACGACCTTGTGACACATCTTGACTTTATGGGAGTCAAGTAAATACCATTCCCTCCTATATTGAGCATATTGTATTGAATGAATGGGTCGTGATTATGTTTAACTAGGACTAGGATAGTTACTGAGTACCTTTCCAGATCTCTTCTTCAGCTGTGTGCCAAAATTTTGTATTTAAATGCAAAATAAATTTCCTCTCAGATTTGGGAAATCAACACTTACTAGATCAATTATGAGTGAGTAGAGAGTTTGATCCTCACTAGGTGCCCCATACTTTTGGCCTTGTATGACATATATGTTACACTTAATGAATCAATATTTAAAATGTGTTTTGGGACAAAAAGAATTATTGTTTTATGAATCCTGGTATTATTTATCCTGCATACTATAGTTTTCCGAATCATGTGAATCCGAATATTAAAAACAATTGATTTTAAACAAAGAATAATCAATAGATTAACAAAAGATATTTACATAAAGGTGATTAAAAAAAAGGAATTTCATCCTTGAAGCTATTGATAGTTCAACGTCATCTTCAGATGAACTCTTTCAAGTACTTACATGCTGCATGTTTAACAGGAATAAAAAATGGCAGAATTCAAAGGGAAAAAAAGAGAAAACCTTTCAAAAATCACAATCACAGTTGTCTTCCAATAAAACAATTCAAATGATTTGTTTTTTATGGCTTATCAACCTTTTACATGTCATTTAAAGCAAGAAAATAATTTTAGATTATAAGAATTTTTTGGAGACAATAATGATTTACTGAGACAAGTCCTCCTATTTAACCTATAGCTGTGGGAAGAAGGGTTGGATTCATACATTTCCCAAGGTTACTTGTGCTTAAGTGAATATAATGAACATGACTGGAATTGGAACTCAGATCTCTGATTTCTCATTCTGAGCTACTATCCATTACACCACCTGCACATCCAAGCTTACAGCACTTGGTGCTCCCAAGCAGTCAGCTACCTAGGTATTGGCCAGGCTTAATGTTTGCAGAACTTTGGTGATCATACTAGAACCAGTGTTTCAACATGATGTACCGCAAACCTTAATCTCAGTTAGTTATGTGGCATATAGTGGGGAGTTTGTGCCCCCTGTGGACTCCCTTTGAATAAAATCAACTATACTTATTCAAGTACCTTAGGAGTCATTACTTGGTTCAAATTTAAATTTAATTTAAATCAAAGGGAAAAAATTTTCAGTGGAGGGTATGTGCCCTCCCCCGGATCCCCTTTGATCAAAATGAAATATACTTATCCAAGTAACCGAAGAGTCATTCCCTTGTTCAATTTTAAATTGAATTTATATCAAAAGGAAAAATATTGCAGTTGGGTGGGGGTTCCCCCCGGGGATCCGCTTTGATCAAAATGAAATACAATTATCCAAGTACCCTGGGTAATGTAGTTTCAGAATATATATGGTTATGAAGGGGTCTATCTCCAAAACCCTAGGAAGAGTTTGATAACAAGCAGACAGACAGACAGAGGCTAAAACTTTATATATATATATATATATATCAATCAGTTATGTGCCATGCGTGATACATGCTTAGGCGATCATGTATCTTTTGATACATGACTGACGAGGCAGATTTTTTTCCTGCAGTAGGTTTCCATCTCTTTCTGTGGTAGACCAGTTGCCATCCAAGGCTACAGAACTTTGTCTATTCTGCTACTTACCCATAGCTGGGGGGAGAAGAAGAGTATTCATACCTTTCCAAATTTTATTAGCACATAAGTGAATGTAATGGATTCGACTGGATTTCAACATCGGCTCTCCGATTCATCAATCCGACATTTCCATTATTAAACCCGGGTCAGTCCTGCTACTTACCCATAGCTTGGGAGAAGAAGAAAATTCATACCTTTCCCAAGGGTATTAGCACATCCTTGAATGTAATGGATTCGATTTGAATTCGAACTCTGGCTCTCCTGATTCATCAATCCGATAATTATATATTGAACCCAGGTCAGTCCTCGAAAATAGGACAAATATCGATCTTTTCCATAAAAATTTGGGGAGAAAAAGAGAATTCATAATCTCAAATTCTTGAGAGGAAAAGTTTTCCCAAGGGTATTAAGTGAGATAAGAATTAAACCCTTCCCAATATTTGTATCTTTTGAACCAACTGAGGGAATTTTTTCGAAATCGTGATTCTCTGATTCATCAATCCGAAAATATTATTGAGAAAGTGTGTCCTGTGTTTACCCATAGCTTGGGGGAGAAGAAGAGAATTCATACCTTTTCATGAAAAGGGTATTAATTTAAAGTGAATGTAATGGATTCAACTGGAATTAGAACTTGGCTGTCCAGAGCCTCAAGACTATAAAAGAAATGGTTGAACTTCACTCATGGACTGTAGTCAGATTTTACTAAATAAAGGTTTACTACAAGCTTAAATATCTGTTTCTTTTTTTAAGAAGTAAAGCAAAATTTAGTATATTGGACCTTATAGTACGACTCAATTGATCCGAGTCTCTAAACTCAGGCTTTGCTTTAAATTCTTGGTTGTTAATTGATGTCTTATAATAAAACAGTACAGGGAACCAAAAATGAATATTTACGTGGAAGCCTGTTAAGATTAGCTGTGTATTCCCTAACAGTACTTGGTAGAAAATTCCAATATACAGGGTGGGCCAAAAGTAGGTATACACTTTACAATTTTTTACATTTTATTACATTTACATTTATTTATTATTTTGGATGCACCGTGGAGTAATCGATTGCAGCTCGGATTAAGGAATCGGAGAGCCAAGTTCGAATTCTGGTTGAATTCATTAAATTCACTAATGTGCTAATAAGGCATTAACCATCTTTTCTTCCCCCAGCTATGGCTAAATAGTAGGACATATTGGGCTCTATAGCTTTGGATTGCATCTGGTCTAGGAGAAGGAAAATTCTGAATTCAAACCAACCTGTGGTAGGTTGGGTTCCATCAGGCTATCTTGCCTACGACACACCACTTCTACTGAGTCAGCTGTACATGTAGTGCTCTTAGGAATCAGAGAACCGAGTTCGAATTCCAATTGAGTTCATTATATTCACTTATGTTCAAATAACTTTGGGAAAGGTATGAATGCATGTCTTTTCCCTTCCTAGCTATGGGTAAATAGCAGGATAGACTAGGCTCTATAGCCTTGGTTGGCAACCTGTCTAGAAGAAGAAAAACTATGTATTCAAACCAACCTGGAGAGGTTTGGGTTCTATCAGGCTACCTTACCCAAGAAACAACACTTCTACTGTGGCTGCAGTACACGGGGTGTCCCTATGACTCTCATGAGTCACAGGACTTGTGATTGTGATCACAATCATGATTTATTTATTACAACTACATTTGATTAATGCTGTTATCTGATTTTCTTCATTCAAAGATGTCCTCGGACATTCAGATTTCAGTGCATTAGGACAAAAGACATAGGGCTGGTCTTATATTCTGAGCCAAAAATGTATACATAAATCCAGTTTACATTAGACGAACACCTTTGTGCAAATTAATTAAAACAACCACTTTAGTTTCCTTTCTTTCACCATAAAGTCAGTTTTAGATCCACTGGAGTGACAGGGTGTAATTGATTTCTATTTTTCCTTAGATTAGGCCATTTGCAATGGTGTGCAGTAATATGAATATATTTTCAGGGTGTATGATGAAATTTGTTTGGCCTTGAAAAATGTTGCATCATCCATGATTGCATCAGATTTTATCATGCTCAGACACTATTGTCTTGACTGTTGATTAGTTGTCCTACAGCCATTGTCTGAAATGAACATTACTCCAAGGTAGCGTACAAAAATTGTAACACTGCACAAACACACTGCAAGCTTTACCAGTGAGCAAATCAAAGTATTATAGACTAGCCCAGAAACTCTCCTGATTTAAATCCAATCGGGAATCTGTGGTCAATCTGCAATGAACGACTTTGTGAAATGGACATATGAAATACTAATATGTGCACTGGGTCATGTTTCATTGGAAAACTACAAAAAAAGGAAATAATAATGGGATTATTCATTTTGTTTCAATTAATTTGCACTAGGGTGTAGGTTTGTTTTACACTAAAGTATGAAATAATGGGCCTATTTCTAGTTTACAAGAGAGTCAATAAGTTAGACATAAGTTCAGTTTACACTAGAGTTAAAAAAGGTAGACATTTTTCATACCCTCTTGGAACTCCAATTCTTTAACACAAACAGACACCCATAGACAATAATTTTGTCATATGACAAAAAACAGACATTAATTTTGTCTGGGTAAGCACATCCACTTCTAGAATACCACTGAAAAATGCCAGGGTCAGAAAAAATCTTTTTTGACCAATCAGAAAAAGCCCAATGTAGTTTTTGCAGCAGCTGTTTCTGAGCCACTGACTCAATATAAAATCAATGCTGATTTCAACCATGAAGACAGATCCTACCAGACTGGCATTAACAACAGACCATACAGAAAACCAGCTTAACCAACTACACAACTGCCCAGGCCATCAGCAGTGACATTTTTTGCTCCAGTCAGCCATGAGTCTCACTTGACTATATATGCATGTTGATTTTCTCCACATGTCTATATCAACTACTATCTTGTGTTATATAGCCTGAACAAACTTAGTCTCCCATGACTGATATATAATACCCAGGAATGAGAAAACTATTGAACCTTTTAAATCATGCAAAATAAAAACTCTTTTTACATATTCCAATCCCATCTCATTTCCATTTGTTACTTTGTCACTTTTACTGTGGAGTAATTTGTCATGGTTAAGTGCAATTGGTGAAATTCTCAGCAAATGAAATTGACAAAGTTCTCAAAAAATAAGAAAAGGATGAAAAAGAACTTAGAATACTAAGCAAGCAATATACAAGTCAAAGCTAGGCAAAAGGTTCATAAAGTAAGAATTGTGTTCCTAAACAGAAGGGATACAATCAAATGATTCTAGTGTTCAGACTTCAAGACAAGAAAGAATAAAATTATGTGGGATGAGAATTGATCCATTTTTATTGGCTAGGAAGAAATCCCAGCATGCATCTGTAAGATTTGTCTATAAATTTGGGGATTGGATTTTTTTGGCATTTATTCCTCTTCAATTATACTTACCTGGCTTATGTCAGAGGGTATCCCCCAGACAAGGCTCTGCCGAAGGTCAGAGTCTCGTCTCAGGAAACTGACTCCGTTTTACGTGGTCTCTAGGGAATTTTTGCCCGAGCCTATGGGCTTGGATACCCCACTTTAAACTCGGCCTTGTGCCACATCTTGTTGCATGGGGTAGTGGGTAAATAATTATTCCTCTTCAATTGGAATCAATATCTGTCTATATTTCTGAGATGAGGTATTATGTACATTATTTACATTATTCAGAGAATTGTCCTCATCTTTGTTGCCATATTTATTACAACATTTTGGCCATTCTGCGCTCCGACCTTCTTCAAGGACACATAGCACAGTGGATAAAGGCATTAGTTAGATCCAGTGACAAGACCCAAAGAGTGTGAGTTCAATACCTACTTAAGGCAGTGGAGAAGTTGGAAAGGGGAATTAACAGGAGATGACTGATAACTGACATCCATTAAAACATGGCACGTGGAACTAGAACAGTCTATCCTAGTGAGTGAAATAAAGGGTTCAGTTTGACATTTCAACCACCTGAAGAAGGACGGAGTGTACAATGGCCGAAATGTTGTAATAAATATGGTGACAAAGATGAGGACAATAGTCCAAATAATGTAAATAATGGAACCAATATCTACTTTTTTTCTTGTTAACTATAAGGCTGACATTACACATTGCTTCATTTTACACCAGAGACAAAAAAGTATACATAGGTTCGGTTTATACTAGAGTCCCAAAAAGCTGTCATATGGTCAAGTTTATACCAGAGTCTACAAGTATTCACTGAGAAAGATGGACCTTTTTGGTGGGTCTTGACCCTTCTGCAGGGAATGTAGTCGACATATTCTAAACCTCGCTGACATGGTGAAAATAATATTAACTTAATGCTACAGATCATCAAAGAGTCCCAATTTCAAATGACACTCCAATCATGGTGTTATTTTGCATAATATTATTTTCTCACACAGTTGTAATCAGCATATTTGTGTTATTGTAAAAAGATATTGTCAAATATTCATGTTGCTACTGTGTAGTCACCTCCAACCACCTATTTTTTTTGAGGGCTTTGTTTTGGAGCTGAGGTCAAAGAAATGCAAGTCATTTGTGACTTTGTAAATTAGAATTGTGGTACAGATAACCAGAAATTTTGTTTATATTAATCTCTCTCTCTCTTTTTTTCTCTCTTATATATATATATATATATATATATATATATATATATATATATATATATATATATACACATATATTTATATATATATATATAAATAAAAATTTATATAAGTGATCATATAAATATATATATATATATACTCATATATATATATATATATATATATATATATACAGATAGAGAGATAGTTATACATATATATATATATATATATATATATATATATATATATATATATATATATATACATTCATATATATATATATATATATATATATATATATATATATATATATATATAGAGAATATAAAGACAGAAGAATGATTGCTGAAAAAATATAAAACTATTCAAATGAAGATAACAGAAGAAAAAAAATTTTCTGTTATATTTAAAATATATATATATATATATATATATATACAGACACATATATAAATATATATATTTATATATATATATCAATAGAAGAGAGAGAGAGAGATATATATATATATATATACATATATATATATATATATATATACACACACATATATATATATATATATATATATATATATCTTACATTTTTTTTTATGCTTAAATATATATATATATATATATATATATATATATATATATATATATATATATTTATATATATATATATATATATATATATATACAGAGAGAGAGAAGAGAGAGATATATAAAGAGAGAAGAATGATTGCTGGTGGTAGTAAAACTAAATATAATGTGAATAACAGAGCTAAAATTTATATTATCATAATAGATAGACATTTTGCTCTTCAACTCTGAGTTTCCTATATGTCACAATCATCAAACACAGACTGAAAATGACCACTTTTCAATACCTGTCAGACAATTGCCACATGCATGAAACTACAAATTCAAAAACAATTTCAATTTGTAGGTCTGATGAATTGGATCGTATTTATGATTCCAATGGAATAAATTATGACCATGGAATATTAGTGTTTAAGCCTTTTTTATTATATGCTTTCCATCCTGGACATTGAGTTCTACCTGATTCTATCCTCTTGAATTTTTTTTTACAAAAAAATATATATGTATGTGCGTGCATGTATGTATATATATTTATATATTTTGCATATGTATGTGTATATTTAAATTTAACATTATCTATCTATCTATCTATCTATCGATATATATATATATATATATTTGTGTATTTAGGCAGCAACCCATCTTACATACACATCTCATTGAATACAACAGACAGGGTGCTTTGATTTAGTTTTTTATACAGTATCTCATCTCATGTGATCTCATAATTTTTTCTTTACAGATGATAAATTATATAAAAACTCTATTCAATTGTTCTTTTTATCCAAGCACTTTCGGCTATATATTTAGCCATTTTCAAGGTTGAAATATATTAACTGTTAACAAGAAATAGTTTGCTGTATGTATGTATTTATAAAATGAAAAAAAGCAAAAAAAACATGGTCAAGATATTGTGTCCATGTTATATATATTGTGAACTCTTCCACAACAAGCTAGTTAACCACTGCTAGGAAATGCACTATATAATTTTCACCATCACAATCTTACAATTATATAACAAGTATTCATTGGTCAATCACTTTCAATCTAGCTTGTGATTGGTCAGTTTTGACCAATCAAACCGCCTGCATGTGACCAATCTGTTTTTCCGCTCATATTGCTGGGAGCCACATGACCATTATATAAACCCAACACGTGTGAACTCTCTGAGTAGCTTTCTTTTCATTCATCTCTCTCTCATGCATTCTCATTCCTTGCTACCAAGTACCAAGATATAATCTTCAAGAACTCCCATCTTAGTCATTGCTGGTCAGACATTAAAGACCATTACCAACATTCACGTAAGTATGAACTCTGAAGTCTCTTCTGAACTTTTACTAACTGGTACAATACACAATTCCAAACATGCTAAAGAAACTTTATTCTTCTAAATTACAGTTTAATATTACTTCCTTTTAATATGAACTCAGGTACAACTATTACCTAATTAAAGGGACACAACTCTGTCCTTTTTTTTCAGTTTGCATGTCCATGTATATCAAATATTAATAAATTCAATTGTTATGTTTTGAAAGAAGATGTTTATGAATCTTTATTATTCTCTGTCTTGTATTAATTGTTGTGAATGGAAGATTATTGAACACACACAATTTCAAACCTTCTGATAATTCAAACCTTCTGATAATTCCTCTTAAACACACATCACAACAGTGTTTAAATCCGCAATATATAATATATATATATATATATATATATATATATATATATATATATATATATATATAAATATATATCTACTATCTATATTTTATGTTGTCTGTCTGTGTGTCTGTCGTGGGAATTGTTACTCTTTTCTGAAACAATTTTCACAGTTGATTTTTGTGGTTTTCACCACAAGTTTCAAATGGCTGCCTTAAGGACATGACGCTTGTTTTTTTCAGTTCGGACTCAGGTTCCAAAAAAAATCGATAATCAAAAAAATCGATAATCAAAAAATCTGCTTACAGAAGGAATTATTGCATTT